>SRPZ01000310.1:0-32964 GCA_018360255.1 Claviceps maximensis
TTATTATTATTATTATTATTATTATTATTATTATTATTATTATTATTATTATTATTATTATTATTATTATTATTACACTAAATAGGCTACTAGCTAGCCTAATGTCTAGTACTTCCACTACTTAAGCTTTAAGAAAAAACACTAATATAGAGAGGAAAACCTATATATTACTATAATACCTATATACTAGAGCTAATAGGGCCCTATAGCTAGTATTAACTATTAAAAAAGAGTGTATAGCTAGCTAAATATAGCTAGTATTACTAGAGAAGTATAGTAATATTTTTCTAGAGTATAAGTAGGGATTTACTAAGCCCTAAGGGGGTTACTTAGCTACTATATTACTACTATAAAGGCCCTATAGTTCTAACCTAGGGTTAGTTATAAAGTCTAGCTATAGTAATTACTATAATAGCTATATAGACTATTAATAGCTATTTAGTAGTTATATAAAGAAAGGGGGGGAGGAGTATTATAAAAAGGTTATTTTTTTTAGTAAAAACCTCTTTTTATTTTCTTTTTTATAACCTTTCTATAGATATAAATATACCTTAATTCCCTCCTTATTATACTACTATATTAGCTTTAGTTTAATAATATACTAAAGAATAAATAAGAAAATTATAATACTATAAAAATTACTATAAAAAATAAATAAGTACTAGGCTAAGAAAGGTATAAATACTACTTTTATATTAATTTAGTGCTACTACTAATTTACCTTGTAGCTTAGTTCTATATATACCTAGCTATATACTCCCTACTTTACTTATACTAAAGATATATATAAGTTATGCTATAATACTTAAGGTAAGAAGCCTAGTGTAGACCTGCCTCAGTCCCGCTGCTAACTAGTGTAGGCATTAACTATATTACTATAATAAATAAAGAAAAAGAAATATATAAGTAATAAAAGAAAACTTCCTATATTAACTACTACTTACTTTAATCTTTATATTATAATAGTCTCTTGGATTACAGTGATAATTAGGCAAGAAGATTATAGTTATAATTAAATATTATATTAGCTAGGAAAAACTGTTACGATAGTCTCTAAGATAGCAGTGATAATTAGGCAAGAAGATTATAGTTAGAATTAAATATATATTAAATAAGGGAGTAGTATTATAACTAGACTAAGACTTACCCTTTTATTCCTTTTTTTTTAAATAGAAATGCCTTATTTATAAATAGAATTCCCTTTTAATTTCCCTTATAATTTTATTATAAATTATATATTTATTTAGTAGCGAATTTACTATAAAGTATAGTATAAGCTATAATGCTTTAATAATAGTCTCTAACTGCCTTACTATATTAGTTCTAATTCTACCTACTATGGTTTAGCCTAATTCTAGCTAGCCTACCTAATTCTATTTAGCCTATTAAACTAGATTTATCCCTACTATTCTAGTTATAATTAGTTATACTTTATTATATAATAACTATCCCCTCTTTAATTAGACTTTAACTTAAAGTTAGGGTTTTATAAGTAAAGCTAGGTTATATAAATATAGGGGCTAGGTTTATATAATATTTACTTTTAGGCTTAAAGTAATTTACTTTATGCTTATAAGCTTATAAAGAGCTTATATTATAGTTATAGCTATAAATTAATAGACTTAGCTATAGTTTATAAAAACCCCTAATTCCTTAAAGGTTATATATGTTTTTTTTCTCTCTTATCTTTACTTTTCTTATTACTATAAATACTTCTTTTTTACCTCTATTAATAGCTTTTCTCTTTTTTTTAATTAAGTCTATTAAGATTTATATAATACCTCTTTATTATTTTTATCCTCTTTCTTACTAATACTCTAAAAAGTAATATCTACCCTAAAGAAAACTAATATAATAGCTTAGAAAGCTACTATTATTTAATTACTTAAAAAGATTTAGCTAAGATTTATTATTTTTATATACCTTATAAAAGTTATTTAAATAAATAATTAGCTTATATTTAAAATTACTTTCCTTTATAATCTTATTAAGCTAAGTATATTATTAATATATTATAACTTATATATAGATTTATACTAATTATAAAATAAAGTAGTATTAAACTAGCTTTATTATCTTAGAGTAAACTACTTTAGTTACTATATTTATAGCTAATTTATAAACTTCTTAGTGCCACTATGGAATATTTTCTACTAAAAAAATAGCTATTTTTACTTTCCTTATAGTAGAATTTAAAGGTATTATTAAGTCTAATTATAAGGAGGTAAAGGGTAATACTTCTATTATATAAATATTAGTAGTAGGTACTTATTTATATTTTATTTTACTTTCTTTAAATTATTACTAAAAGTTTTAATAGTTTAATACTAGTAAAATAAAAAATTTGAAATTAAATAGTACTTTATATTCTAAATAAACTATACTTTATATTATTTTTAACTTTTAATTTTCTTAGTTAACTCTATATTTTAAGCTTTATAATAATTTTATCTTATTCTTTTTTACTTAATATTTAGTAATATTTCTTAATTAATTAAGGGATATTTTATAATACTTAGATATTTAATTATTAATTATATTTAAAAGGCTATTCCTTTTATTTTATTAAATAATATAGTTTTTATTTAAAAAAGTAATATACTTTTACTTTATTAACTTCTTATTTATTAGAATTATTATAAAGCTTTAATATAAGTAATTTATTTTATTTACTAATATTTCTTAAGTTCTATTATTTAAGTAAACTTATATAAAATATATTATATATTTATAATAATTAGTTTAATAAAGTAAGTTTATAAGCTTATTAACTAATTTTTTTTTTAAAACTTTAGAAGATTTTAAATATTTAAATAATAGCTTTTAATTTTCTTTAAATTAAAGATTTTTTATACTTAAAACTATAAGGTTTTTTTTAAATAAGAATTCTTAGTATTTTTTATTAAAATATTTTAATTAAAACTTAATACTTTATATTTATTATACTTTTAATTCTTATTAAAGTACTTATAGCTTTTTAATATATTACCTTACCTTAAATATACTTTTTTTAATAAAATTATTCTTAATTAATTAAAATATTAAATAATAGCCTATTAAAGCTATATAAAGGCTTTTATTTATAGTTATATTCTTTATATTATTATATATAAATTATATTATTTTTAAAAGTATAGGCTATATATATTTACTATTTATTATAAAAATATATAAATAATATTCTAATATTTAGTTAACTTACTTTATTTATTTATTTATTTAAGAATAAAAAATAGTAAATAATTAATACTTAACTTTAAATATAAAGTAAAGATTTAACTAAAAATTACTAATAAATAGTATTTTTTAATTAAAAATAATACTTATTAATATACTAAATACTAACTTTATTTTCTTATAAAATAATTTTATAAGGTTAGCTATAGTAATTATTATTATTATTATTATTTATTACACTAGTTAGGCTTAGTGCCTAATGCCTAGTACCTCTTCTACTTATAATATATAGGAAAAACCCTAGTGTAGGGAGGAAAACCTATATATAATAGTCTTAGTAACTTACTAGGGCTAGGGCAGCCCTAGGTTAGTATTAGTTATAAAGAGGGGTGTGTTACTAGCTAGATTAGCTAGTATTACTAGAAAGTATATAGTATTAAGTAATATAACTTAGTAGTTATAGGTTAGGGCTAGTTATAGCTACTTAATCTATAATTCTAGTTTAGTAGCTATATAGACTATTAATAGCTGCCTAGTAGTTATATAGGGGGGGGGGGGATAGCTCTCTATAAAGAGGTCTTTATTTCTTATTAAAGACCTTTTTTCTCTTTTCTTTCTTATAATAACTTAATAATTATAAGTATACCCCCTTCCCTTACTAGTATAGTGCTATATTATCTTTAGTTATTATTTAATTATATATTAAAGAAAATGCTATAAGTTCTATTAATATTATTTAAAGGTATAAGTACTAGTCTAAGTCTATAGTAATACTACTACTAATTTAAGTATAGCTAGGGAATATATAGATATAGCTCTCTATGCCTTATTTTACTAGGGCATAAGATATTAATACCCTCTATTATAATATAAAAGGTAACTATTTTACTGCTATACTACTACATCCCTATTACTAATTTACCTAGGCATTAAGGGAAGCTACTTTAAATATACTTCTATAAAAAAGCTATATTATTAAGTAAGTTAACTTTAAGTTAATACTGCTATAGTAGCTAACTAGAGTAGAAGCTAAATAACCTATTTATATACTATAAGGAGGTTTAGAAAGTCCTTAAATACTAGAATTACTATAATAGTAATAAAAAAATTAATATAAGTCTAGTGTAGTACTACTTCTATATTACTATAGTGCTAACTTAGAATAGGATAAAAAATATAATAAGGCCTAAAAGGCTGCAAAAAGAGCTATTAATAAGATACCTAGGGCTATTACGAAGGCGGGCGCGGACCGGGGCCGCTCCGGAGATAGCGGCGAGGGGTCGGCGGCCTTTGGTATGAGGCTTTGCTGTATTGCGGAATGTGATAATAGTGTTGCCGCTATGGAGTTGCCTCACTGCTACTGCGGTATTAGTCCTAGTAGTATAGTTAATAGTATTAATAATTTCTTTAGGAGAATAGCTCTAGGCTGCCTTAGCTATAGTTATACCTCTAATTATAGCTTTATAGTAGACTTAGAGAGGCACTACTATAGTAGTAATATAGCTAGAAGGGAGAGAGGCTAAAGTAATGCCTTAGGCTATAATATTTACCTAGCTTAGTATTACTATAGTTCTAGTAGTATTAAGCGCCTTCTTTATAGTATATTTAATAGTATCTTTAAGATTTTTTATAGTAATTAAATTATTTAAGTTAGAGAGAGAGAGAGTAGTTAAGGTTAAGTTTAAGGATACTAAGGCACTATATTAGCTATATATCTTTATAACTTTATCTATATAAAGAATAATTAACTATATACTCTTTAGTAAAGACTTTAGAACTAATCTAACTAATTTATTAAATTTCTACTATAAGTAATCTAGCACTTCTACTTATAGCGCTTATAGTATAGGTATAATATAACTACTTATTATAAAACCTCCTTAGCTAGTAAGCAAGTAGTATATACTCTATATAAGACTATATATACTAGTATTAATATCTATTAGCATTACTATATTTACTATGCTTATGCTCTAGCTTTAAAGCGCTATTAGAGTATAGAGCAAGTGGATATAATAATTATTTATTTATAACTTTTAAGCGTTTTTAATTAGTTCCGCGTCGCTACAGCAGTGCGGGCGAATTCAGCTATAGTAATTATATATAATATTAATAGGAATATTATATATTTTATATACTAATTAATTATAATTAAAATTATATTTATAAGGTCTTTTTTATATAATTTAAGAGAGATTTATAATAAAATCTATAGAAATCTTAATTTATAGTCTTTTTAGCTTTAAAAGGTTTTAAAGCTTTTTATATAGCTTATATTATAATATTACTATTTTTTAATAAATTATATATTATTAAATATATTTTTTAACTTTAATATTAATCTTTAGCTAATAAAACTTTCTTTTTATAAGTTTAAAAGTTTATTTTATATTAAAATATCTAGCTAGTAAATTATTATAATAGATTTAAAAAATAAAATCTTTTAAAACTTTTAAATTAAAAATAAATATTTACTTTTAATATTTTTAGATACTTTATTAATTTAGTAATTAATTTTATTTTTAATAACTATTGTTACGCAACGAAGCGTGACTCATTAAGACTGTACTAGTGGGAACGAATTAGGTCCGAGAGTCTAAGCTAGAATTAGGCTAGACTATAGTAGGTAGAATTGTAACTAATCTAGTAAGGTAGTTAAAACTATTATTAGTATATTATAGCTTATATCTATTTTTATAGCTAATTTATTACTAAATTAATATTATAATTTATAATAGAATTATAGGGGAATGTAAGGAAAAATCTATTTATAATAATAAGGTATTTTATTCTAAAAAATAAGAATAAAAGAATAAGTCTTAGTTTAGTAATAATACTAATTCTTTATTTAATTTATATTTAATTCTAACTATAATCTTCTTACTTAATTATTACTATTATTTAAGAGATTATTAAAATATTCTAAGACTTTTATTATATACTTACTTAAGAAAATATTATAATTAAACTATATTAATAGCTTTATAGTAAAAGCTATATTACTTTATAACTAAATAAATTAATATTTTAAGATTTATAATAAAGTAAAAGTACTATTAAAGAAACCCTTATAGAAAAATAAGTAGTTTAATAAAGAATTATAATATCTTTATATTTATAAATATAAACTATAAAAAGAATTATAAAGTTATTAAACTTAGCTATAATATAAAACTAAGTATTAATTATTTAATAACTCTTAAAGTAATTAAAAGAAAAGTTAAAGTAAGTAATATTAAAAAACTTAAACTAAATACTAATCTTTAAAAATAAAGAGATTAAATTAATAATCTTTAAAGAGTATTTAATAGAGTATTAAAATAATATTATAAGAATTATTAAAAGATTATTTTAGTATATAATTATATAAAAGTTAATTACTAATTAAAATAAAACTACTTTATTAATAAAGAACTTAATAAAAAAAAGATTTAAAAAATAATTAAAATAGGTTTATTAAATAGATTTATACTTTTATTAAAGATTTAGATAATTAATTTAATATTTAATTAAAATACTACTAAAAGTAATACCTTAATTTAAAATTAAAGCTAAAGTTTAAGTATAACAACTCTATAAAATATATAGGTTTTCCCCTCTATACTAGGGTTTTTCCTATATAATTTAAGTAGCTAAGATACTAGATATTAAGCTAGCTAGTAGCCTATCTAGAGTATTAATATAATAATTCTTTTTTTAGCTAATTAAAGTCTACTTCTCTTAATATACTTTATATTAAAATACTAAGAAAAACTATACTTTATATAGAAATTAAACTTACTACCCCTATAGGTATTACTGTAGTATATAACTAATAGACTATAGGGTAGTAAATGAAATATAATAAGAAATAAAAGCTATAATATAAAATAATAGTCTTAACTACTTTACTATATTACTTATAATTTTACTTACTATAGACTAAACTAATTATAGCTAAATTCTTGGATTAATTAGTCCTACTATTACAGTTATAGTTAGTTACGCTTTAGTGCATATCAATTATACTACGCTCTATTTACTATTACTATATATGCATTATTTGCTATATTACGCTATGCTTTTATCTCTTATATTATGCTATATATGTGTTATGTACTATATTACACTGTATGCATATTATTTACTATATTATTAATAGTTATTTTTATGACTACTATGTAGGCATTCCTAGGGGATATATAAATTATATAGGGGCGTTAGGGTAATAGCAGCGCTTACCTCTATTTAACTATATTAGGGTATCTACTGCCCGAATCGCGATTTTCTGCTGCCTAGATAGCAATACTCGTTTAATGATGTGCGTCAGCGACATAGCCTCGGCTTAGTACAAAGTCGCGCTCAATTGTCCAATCTGGTCGCTCGCTCACTCTCCGGACTTACTCATCTTCGCATCACCATCGCTTGTTGGGGCGGTTTTGTTCCCTTGCACTACTCACTTCACATTCAAGTCCTATAGACTGCACAAGTCTTGGAGATGAGACGCGGCCGGCAGCAACAGCTGCGGCTTGCTCGCATCATTGCTAGTGTCGCTGCTACTGTCATCTCTCTCGCGTGCGGCACGAATGTCAGTCTCCCCTCCTCTTGAAGCAGGCTGGGGTATAGAATTCTCAATCAGCCGCCGCCGCCGCCGCCGCCGTCGTCGTCCAGTCGACGGTGTTCTGGTTTCCCTTGTTCATTTCATACTTACTCCAGCTTGCCTCCGCTTTGGCTACCTCGCGAGATATGATGAATGATGCTGACGTATTCCGCGCTTGACTCGTGCAAAAGTATGTCTACTCAGCCTGGGCACCACAGTTCGCCGAGAAACTGAAGCTGTCCGCCACGCAGAGTAATATGATCGGACAAGCCGGCAACTTGGGAATGTACTCGCTCGGCGTACCCGTGGGCATTTTTGTAGACCGTCGAGGGCCTCGCCCCTTTGTTCTCATCGGTGCACTCCTTCTTGTCGCAGGCTATTTCCCACTTCACACGGCATACAACCATGGTGTGTTCGATTCAGGCTCGATAGCCGCCCTCTGCTTCTTTTCTTTTCTCACAGGTCTCGGAAGCTGCATGGCGTTTGCTGCAGCTGTCAAGACATCAGCACTCAACTGGCCCTTCCATCGAGGCACAGCGACGGCTTTTCCTCTCGCAGCCTTCGGCCTCAGTGCCTTCTTTTTCTCATCACTCGGCGCCCTTTTCTTTCCTGGTGATCCGGGTGCCTTTTTGCAGCTTCTTTCTTATGGCACCTTTGGCTTGATATTTGCCGGCTTTTTTTTCCTCGGCGTCTACCCACAACCCAGCTATCGTGCGATTGGCAATCCCGACGATCGCCTGCCATCATCGTCCAATCCATCACGAACATCGCAAGAATGCTCCCCATCTATTGTATACCATCCCGCTGCGGAACCTGGTACGTCGTCTATTGCCTCTGTGGCCACACCCACCCCATCCACCTTGATTCACGCCGAGCCTACATCTGGCGACGCCCATATCAGCAATCAAGCTGTCGATGAAGCCTCATCATTGATGCCGTCTACGGTATCAGAACACATGGTCGACGTGGAAGCGACCAATGTTGATACAGATAGATCCCGTCGGATAGATGTTCGCGGCCTAGAGCTTCTTTGTAACCAGTCGTTTTGGCTACTGTTTACCATCATGGCCATCCTGTCTGGTGTTGGGCTCATGAACATCAAGTACGTTTCTCCATCAAAGTCGCTAAAAATTAATCCTCTTCAAGCTGTTATCACATACTAATATCGCTTCAGCAATATCGGGAACGACGTAAATGTATTATGGAAGCATCATGATGAGTCGGTGACCGAAGACTTCCTCATTCATCAGCAACAAATGCACGTTTCGATTTTGTCACTGTGCAGTTTCGGTGGTCGCCTACTCAGCGGTGAGTCTTGATATCGCCAGTATACTTGACACTATGAACAAGGCGATTGAAGAAAGGACGTCCGACAGGGGCGCGGAAGAAATGGATCACACTGACATTTGTAATGCAGGTGTCGGCTCGGATTACTTGGTCAGATCTCTCTCCGCTAGTCGTCTTTGGTGTCTCTTGGTTGCATCTTCTATATTTCTGGTATCCCAGAGTTGTGCTTTGATCATCAAAGATCCTCACTTTTTGGGCTTGGTATCTGGACTATCCGGGCTTGGGTATGGCTTTCTGTTCGGTGTTTTCCCCTCTCTCGTGACTGAGGCCTTCGGAATCCGGGGCTTGAGCCAGAATTGGGGATTCATGACGCTGGCTCCCGTCATTTCCTCCAATATATTCAACTCGTTTTACGGCGCAGTCTTGGACTCTCATAGTGTCGTTGATCGCAGCGGTGAACGCTCGTGTCATGTCGGCCTAGAGTGTTATCGTGATGCGTACTGGGCCACGTTCTTCGCTTGCTGCACAGGCATTCTCATGGCTCTAAGAGCCGTGCAACACGAACGGACTGAATTGGCTAAAGAGATGAAAATAGGAGACGGAACCATTGTTAGATGTTAGCCTCGTACACCGTCACTAGATAGGAGATAGGCACTTGCCTAGTCGCCACTGCTCGATTGAGCTCTACTCAAACCAATCACAGGACTAAGCATGACGAAGCGTTCTGACGAGCATCTTTAGATTGAGCTTGGCATGCATGGCTCTTAGTGCTGAGTCCATCAGCTTTGGAAGCGTCCAGCTTGTGATTTTCCTCTGACCGACTTGAGAACAATCTGACCAGGCACAAAATTGATACTGTATTAATTAAGTTTATCTTTTGGCATATCTGTGTAGTGGTGAAATCCACCGCAGTGAGACAGAAGGTCGCGTAACACTTGGCTCGAGTATTTGATATCTGATATACAAATATGTATAATTAACTGCCACTAGCTGTCAGCGACTATCAATCTTATTTCCATTCTCGAGCGACGACGGACCTTATTATTAAACATTTCTTTGGCGTCATAACGTATTGTCTGAAATAACGCCCCGCAATGCACGAAACGAAACACAAGCGACTTTACCGAGAAAAGCCAAATCAAAACAGTTAATATGCGAATCAAATTAATAATTCTATTATAAAGAAGATCCGAGTCGCAAGGAACCAAAACATTTGATTCGTAATCAAATGCAAGTGATGGGGGTCTTCTTTGCCACTTAGTTGAGGATAAGCCCAGCCAGTAATGTGATTATGTAAAAACTTGGAAAGATATCTGAGTCATGAGACAGAAGAAGCGCTTCGCTGACCAAAGGAGCCGAGAGCATTTATCTTCAGCCAAGTCCGCTCTTGGAGTAGCTGTCCGGATATCGGGGTTAAGAAGGCTTCCTTTCATCTCTCTTTATCCTCGCGCTTCCTCCAAACATGGCGAGAATGCTGACGACCGACCATGAGTCCGCAGTGGAGTGTAAGATAACTAGCCATGTTGCAATTATGTTGACTAGATAATGCAGCATGTACGCATGCGACACCCCATATATAGCTGCGCAGAGAGCAGTGCCAGAGAGGAGCACGCTCGTAACATGTCGCAATTGGCTAGTGACTTGTGGTACCATCCTGCCAGTAGTCAAATTCTCAACCAGCAAAATGAAGGGCATGATTGATAAGACGTTATGGTGCGATGAGAACGGTGTCAGCCAATGCACGGCTAGGTTGCGAATCCAAACTGCTAGTATGGGTAGATTGATCGGTAAAACCCACATCATCAGCAGGAGTATCGAATGAACATAATGATAGTAGTTCGAGTTCGACATCGAGTCCGCGGGAATTGCAATGCGAAATGCGCGAACTGCGGTGAACAACTGAACCAGACACGCCACCAGATAAGCGAACTGGTATGGGATGAAGATCGAAACAAGAAAGAGAAGGATAGCTGTCGAGACAATTCGTCTCTTCGGACTACAGTGAACGAGTGCCCGCGTTGTAGTACGCTCGTGCCTATCACCACTGTCTGATATGACAAATATACCACTCAGGCAGCCATAGAGAACCCCCAAAATCCAAGTCAGGGCGAGCAAAGTATAATGCAGAACAGCGCAGACGCCAATACACATAATACCGATGACGAGAACTAGGAAACAAAAGGAGGGATTCTCCGTGCCAATCAGGAGTTCATTTCTGTGAAAGTCGTCTTCATGTCGTCCCTTCCAAAACAAACGAGGAATTGACGCGAGCGTTTCTTCGGGAGATGCCGCAAGAAGGGTTAAGGATAGTAGTAATAAGGGAATCGACCGTCTCAAGGCAAGGTCCAACCCATGAGAGAAGGGTATGAACACACCAGTTTGGTCGTAAACACGAAATTGCTTTCTCAGGACCAGGGATACAATCAAAAGTGGAAATGCCGCGAATGCAGTTCTATAACGTATGTAAAGCTTGCTTAAACTTTGAAGCCAGTCGAGACGAAGAGTAATCGTTATAGATGGTGAACACGTTGGGTCTGACCATATTTGAAGTCCGATACCATTGTCCTTGTCGTCTCGCGATGCTAATGGGGGCGGAACGTACGGTGCAGTGCCGTGAAAACTGACAGATACATCCGTGGCATTGACGAAAAACTTCGACTCGTACGGACGGCTCAGATATTGCCTGACCATTGCGGTGAAAAGCTGATGCTTCGTTCCACAATCAGAATTATGGAGCTTCACATCAAATGCAAGCAGGCTTGAGGTCAAAGCGGGAAACCTCATATCAACTGTCATAGGCCGCTCGGTACCCAAAGATATAGATAGTCCAAATATTGCAATCTCGAAAAGTGAAGACGGAATAATTCTCTGGTATGCCTCCTTATCGCTAAATTCGGCAATAACGAAACCTCCTGAATGTGAGCTTGTCTTCTCAACCACAGCGACAAAGTTGTAGCCCGCAAGATCGTCAACGTCATAACGTAGATACGTGAACGGACTAATTGCGTCTTCTCCTTCGAGAAAAAAGGGCTGTCGTGTCGACTTGGTGGAGGCTGGTAAAAGGACGGCGTCTGAGGCGACGTTCTTGCAGGCAAGCTTCGGGAGACTATTGCTTGAGCCAGAGGAGGGCTCTGATTCTTGCCCACTGATCGTACCAGGTTGATCAGAGACAATACAGACAAGTATATCCAACGGACCAGAGTCCTCCGACTCCAGGAGCAAGACGTCCGTCAACATAGAAAATTGTTTAGGACCTGAAGCATCTGCGGGTGGTATTGGAATGAGATGGACCATGGCCAAGGCCCGACCGTTTAGCTCGTTCAAAACGAGCCGGTCGCCTGCCGGCACAATGCGACTTGACTCATGACTCAAGGTCAGCAATGATGTCTCCTCTTGCAGCGCAATAACTTTCTCGGAGGTGGCTTCGAGACCGGGAAGAAATCTCTTTCTGAAAAGGCGCATTCTGTCGGCGCGAGGCTTTGTCTGTGAAGCGCGATTAACGTTGACAACATCGTATAATGACTTCGCTATAACTTTTCGGAATTGATCACACCAAAGGATAGCTTGGTGGTCCATGCTTGTCCAAACAGTTGGTATTCCAGTAGTGAAAACCGTGAAACCGTGAGTCTCCGGTACCAGAGACTCCACGTTGGCATAGTCCGAAGGCACCACTGTGTCTAGAGTCCCACCTGCAATAGAAATAAGTGTAACATGCCATAGTGGATTATTATTGGCCCATTTCTGAGCGTATGCTCTTCTCCAGTAATTATTGATCTCGTCGTAGATCTGGACAATCTGACCATCGAAGGTAACTGGCGGTCGCGAATGAGGGGCTGACATCGTGATGATTGTGTTGATGGAGTTAGCTTGGTAATTAGATTGTATCAGCATCGTGCGTGCCACCACGCCGCCCATGGAATGACCAAGAATAATGACTGACGTCGGGTCGGGGAGCTCAGGGTCCCGGCCCACCCGCTGAGGATCGGAATAGAGGGACAGTATGTATCTTATGGCTTCGTTCAGATACTCCGCCTGGTCTAGTAGAGTCTGACCATGAAACGCAGTGATATCTTCGTTGAAATCGACGGTGAAGAAGTCTAGGTTTCGGACCCCTGAATCTATAGAGCGACTGTCGTGTCGAATAGTGTCGTGAAAGTATGTTGCTGCTTCCGCTGCAATTGGCCGAACCTGTTTGTAACTTCCAGCATTGCCTGGCACAAAAAGAACTGGAGTACCGCGCAGCTGTCGAAAAAAGGTTAGCAGTTCGGCTAACGCGAAAGCATCTGATAGTAAGAACTGACTTTGCAACAGATTGTCACTTACCTTGTGGTCGTCGTCAATTTCTTGTTCGCGATAAAGATATAGACTGTATTTAGTTGCAAAGCGCGTGTGTTCCGTGTCGAATTCCGTGAATTGAATGTAAGAGGGCCTCATATACGACATTCGACAGCCTTTTGCTTCAATCGGGTCACCGAAAACCGATTTTAAAATCAATGCCAATAAAAACATGCCGACCCCGGAGATAAAAAGCACGAATATCGAGCAAGAGCCAGAATAGCGCCCTTTTGAAAGAGCCGGCGAGAGATTGATCTTTCTGGTGTCCATGTTCAGGGATGGCTCAGCAAATATGCTTGGAGTCGAAATCGATATTGAAGGACCTCTCGCGATGCCATTGCTATCATGGGTGGTCGGTTGAAAGTTGCGTTCTCTGGGACGACGCACAGTCGCTGGCCGGAGATGCTCTGCCTGCAATAAGTCTGGCTCGGTGTTGCGGCTTGTCGTTAAATTCCAAGATGCATGTCGTCCATCGTCGATCGACTCGAATGGACGGTCCGTCATGGAGAAGTCACCGGCCAGCTAGCCCAGGATTTGAAACAGGCAGATGAGGCAACAAAAGCGATGGAGAAATACTAAATAATTCGTCCTCCGCGATCGCGTGATCGATAACGACAGAAATTTGCGGTGAGTCTACAGCGGCGGACGACGAATAAAAAGAACGGCGTATTCAGAATCGTCGTCGGCGTCGTCGTCGTCGGACTCGATAAGATGGCAAGGCATGCCACCCTACCTACCTGGTAAGTAAGTCCACTCAGCATAAACAGAGGCAGCGAAAGATGGTCTATGATATTTGACAACTCCTCAATGACAAATGTTCAGTTTCCGCGACCATATATGAAGCACGTTTACTAGCCCAAATAGTAAGCACTATATTGCAGGACACCTTGTCTATGTTACTACCGTATGCTACTATTACTTAGTACAGCAACGCGGAATCACGATTTATTAGAAAATAGACGTCGTTAAAGCAGCTTATTAGAGAACTTACCTTAACAGCACAGATAATTTATAATAAATAGCTTGGAAAAGGTAGTGGATATAAATACACTAGAGCAATAGGTAGTAGTAGTAAAAGCCTTGTTATAACTATAGCTATTATAGTCTATGAGAACTATCCCTATAAAGAATAGTTTCCCAGAAACTATAACTTAGAAATAAACAATCTTATACTATATAAATATATACCTAACTATAACTTATATAATCTTTATTTATAACCTTATAAAGCTTAAGTATTTATACCAATATTTATACTCTATATATTATATTTTAATATATAATAAGTAGTAGTAATTACTATTATTATTATATTTATATACTTATAACTAAAACCTATACTATACATTATAACTTTAAAAGAAGATTAATACTTATAACTTATTAGTTCTAAATCTATAATACTAAGCTCTATCTTAAAAACCTAAATTGAATAAATATATTAATTTTAGGCTTTTTACTAAGATTTTCTAGACTTTAAATACTAGAAAAAGCTACTTGTTATATAAGAAAATACTAAATTTCTTTATGTTCTTACTAAATACTAATATTTTTATAGCTAAGTTAGGCTTTAGCTAAATTCTATATAAGTTAACTAATTAGTTTTTTAAAATCTAATAAATACTTTAATAATTAACTTTAAGTAAAAAATAAATAAAAAAATAATTCTTTAAGCTTAATCTAATAGTTTTATTTTTAAGTAATTAATTACTTTAGAATTTTCCCCTTAAGATTTTACTAGTATATATAAAGTACTTAATAATAATTGAAAGTATTAGAAATTAGGGATTATAAACACTAGTCTGCTTTTAAGGGTAGTAAGCTTAGAAGCAGTAAGTTTACTATTATATTATTATATTAATACTCTAGAGAGGCTACTAACTAGTCTAATGTCTAGTACCTTAGCTACTTAAACTATATAAAAAAAACCCTAGTATAGAGAGGAAAACCTATATATTACTATAGTATTTATATATTAGGGCTACTAAAGCCTTATAGTTAGTATTAATTATAAAAAAAAGGTATACTACTAGCTAAATATAGCTAGTATTATTAAAGAAGTATAGTAATATTTTTTTAAGGTATAAGTAAGAATTATTTAGACTTAAGTAGCTTAGTTAATTACTATATTACTATTATAAAGGCTCTATAGTTCTAACCTAGGGTTAGGTATAAAATTTAGCTATAGTAATTACTATAATAGCTATATAAACTATTAATAGCTATTTAGTAGTTATATAAAGAGAAGGGAGAAGGGAAGTATTATAAAAAAGTTATATTTTATTATGTGCTAGAAGACGCACATAAGAGGTTAGCACTTATGCAATAGGCATAGTGCTTTATAAGGTTATAAAGAGAAATAATACTTAAGTTATAGTTAAGTAGTTAAGTATATATTAAGTTAAAAATAATTCTTCTAAACTATTAGAAAAGAAAACCCTCTTTTAAGGGGTAGGTTCCTTTATAAAGTAAACTATAATAGGTTCCCTTATACTAAAAGATATTTACTTAATTTAAGTAAGAATATAAAAAAAAAGAATAAAAATAAAAGAGTACTATAACTATTATATATATAGTATATAAATAGTATTATTATTACTTATAGTATAATAGAAAGGAAAGAAAGTATAGTAGTTATAGTACTTAATATATATATAGTATACTAATAGTAATGCTACTATAGTAAATAAAGAAAAAGAAAAAGGGAAATATATATATAATTATAAAAAGCCTCTTTTAAGTTACTACTTATTTTAGTATTTATATTTATTAGTTATATTACTATTATTTTTATTACTACTAGCTTTTATATTATTCTTACTTATACTAAGTAATATACTACTAAAGCTACTATTACTAATAAAATTATAGTTTAAATAAAGCCTAATAGTATTAATTATTATAAAGTAAAAAATATTAGCTTTAAGGTCAGATATAATATTATTATTATTATCTTAAAGTAATACTTTAAATATTTCCTACTCTTTATATTTAAATACTACTTATATAGTATTAATATTTAGGCTTTTAATATAGTTTTATACTACTTTTTATATATTTTAGTATATTAAGTTATATTTAATATCCTTAATTTTAGACTAAATCTTTATATAATAAGCTATAGTATCCCTATATAGAGTCTAGTACTAGTTACTAGTATTAAAGACTTTATTAAGTAGTGCTACTAGTATTTAAAGGTAGAGTGTAAGCATAGCTAGTATATATTATTAAGTATTAATTGTATTTATATTAGGTTACTTACCTAATAATAAATAAAGATACTGCTACTTATATTAAGGAAATAGTTATATAGTGTAAGATCTATAGTCTATAAAAGGTTTATAGTATTTCTAGCTAATATAATAAAATAGTTAAGTAATTATTACTTTTTACTGCTTTATATATAAAGAGGTAGCTAAAAGCTATAGTATTATTTAATATACTATACACTAGAATCTATATTATTCTATAGGGCTACTATAATAAAAATTATATTTACTATTTTATATAATTTACTCTTTAGCTAAATTAAGGCCTTAGCTTTAGCTTTTATAATAAACTAAGTAATATTAATATATACTTAGTTAGTCTTTAGATTATTGCCTAATAGTATAATATTATTATATTTTAGGTAGGTTTAATATATTTTATAAAGTTTTTATAAAAGAAAGAAATATTTAATACTACTAAGAATAATTTATTTAGCTAAATAGTAATAGTATTTCTTATAAATAATTAGGTAGTTTATAGAATAATTAGTAGTAAAAGTAAAGCTACTATATTTAGCTTTATTTTATAGATTACTATACTTCTCTAGCTATTTTAGAATTATTTAAATACTAACTATACTATTTATAATAATATTAAGCATTTTATAGCTAATAGTTAGAGTTAGTATAAGAGAAAGCTAAGAAAATAAAAATACTAAGTAATAATAGTAGAATTTATAGTTAATAGTATAATATATAATAGCTATAATGCTTATATTTAATATAGAAAGAAAAGGCTACTACCTTTATAGTTAAGGGAATATAAGCTTAGGGCTAGCTAAATAGCTATAAATAGTTATTATAGCTATAAGCTTATATAGTAATATATATATTTACTAAGTGTTTTTCTCTACGTTTTTATAGGTATTTAAGATAGCTTAATATAGCTATACTTATATATATAAAAGGGATATTATTAAATATAAAAGGGGTTACTTAAAATTCTAATTAAACTTATAGTTCTTAATAATACTTATAATTAAAGCCCCTTATACTTAGTATACTTTATTTCTATTTATATAATTTATACTATAGCTATAAATATTATATATAGAGATATAGTAAAAACCCTAGTTTCCCTTTACTTTTTAGAGATTAATAGCTTAAATATAGTATTTTATTATAAAGTAAATATTATTTATAAGGGTATACTAAACTATAGAATTTACTAGAATTTCCTTAAAAATAGCCTAGCTATAGTAATTAGTTACTATAGCTAAGGCTCTAATATTAAAGTCTATAATAGTATATTCTATGCTTTTTTAGTATACTTAAAGGTTAAACCTATAGTAAAGGTAAGTAAAAGTAATATTTAGTTCCCTACTCTTATAGTAGGAGTCTATATTATAAATAACTATTTATATTTTATTATTATATATATTATAATATATTACCTTAGATAAGAATAAAATACTAGTAATAAGGCTAGTAATTCTCTTTATATTAAAGTAAAAAGCTATATTATATATATTTAGGTAAGCTAATTAATAGTAAATAAAAGTGCTATTTTTAATAGTTATCTTACTAAAATAGGTAAAGATATTATATTAGGTATTAATATTATAGCTAGCTTTTATAAAAAATAAGAAAAAATTAAGAAGCTTTTAAGCTTATAAGTCCCTAAGGAGCTAAGGCTTATTACTATTTCTTAGGTTTAATATATCTTTAATATTACTAGCTATATATATTTAAAGGTCTTAATATATAAAGGTTTTATTAATATAAGTAGTAATATTAAGTAGTAGCTAAACCTAGGCTTTTACTCTAAGCTTAGTAATATACTAAATAAAGGCTAAGTTTAGATTTACCTATAGTACTATCTAAAGTAAGTAATAAAGCTAGTAAATTTCTTAAAGAAAGAAAAGTCTATAAAAACTACTCTTAATTAAGTTACTAAAAGAAATAACTTAATATATTTAGAAAATAAAGGCTATAAAGGGGCTAACCTTTTATTCTATAGTAGCTATACTATAGTAAGCTTTAAATTATAAATTACTAAGTTTATTAAGGTATTTAAATATTAGCTTATAGGTATAAATAATTTTAGCCTTAGTATTATAAGTTTAGTAAAGAGCTATAATATCTATATAGCTAGTTATTACTATATAAAGTAATAAATAAGGCTAGTAAAGATATTATAAGTATAAAAAAAAGTATTAGAAAATAAAATAAAAGTATTAATATTATAGAGAAAGAAGCTAATATTAGTAAGTAAAGGTAAGGTTATTATTATTATAAATATAGTAATAGAAGGGCTATTACTTTAATTAAAAAAGATATAGTAGCTATAAAAGTAACTATAAAGGGTTATAGCTTTTTATTATTTTAATATATAAATTAGTAATTAAAAGGTTTACTAGTAGTTACTTATATATACTTATAAGTATATTATTATAGTTTTAGAGTAAAAATATATATATTATCTTAGCTATACTTTATACTAAATATACTATTTACTTACTATATTATAGCTTTTACCTATATTTTATTAATCTTAATTATAGTTTACCCCCTTAAATATATATAATTATAAGTAAATTCTATAAAAGTAAGTAATATTTATAGGTAAAATAAAGAATTCTTAGGTAATATATAGAGAAAATAAAGTAATAAAAAGTAATAAAGTATTAATATATTTCTCTAAAGGGATTACTAAACTCTAAACTCTTAAGTAGTAGCTTTAAGCTAGGTAGGGAATATTATTTCTATTATAATTAACCCTATCCTTAAGGCATTAAAGTTAGTAAGTTTATATAGCTATACTTAAAGAATAGTATTAATACTATTACTAATAGTATAGCTTTTTAAGAGCTTAGTAATAAATATATAGTAGTTATTATAGTTATTTTAAGGGTTTTAATATTAGCTTAAAGGGCTACTATAAATAATTTAATAGTTATAATAAAAGCTACTATACTAGCTTTGCTTTTTTTAAGTATAGCTAATTAAATATTAAAGTCTTTTACTTTTTTTATAGTAAGTGCTAACTTAATTATATTTATAATTCTTATATTAATTCTAACTAGCTACTTACCTTAGACTATATTATATATATTTATTAGTTTTTTTAAATTAATATAGTAGGTATTTATATATATATTCTAAGTAGCTACTTTAGACTTTAGGGATATTACTATATTTTTTAGAGCCTTAATATATTCTAAGGTCTTTACTTAGTAATTAGAGATAGGGATAAGTTTAGTAATAATATAATTAAAACTAAAAATAATAATTTAAGTAAGATAAAATTTACTAATAACTATAAAAAGGCTACTAAGAGTTCTATTTAAGTGCTTAAAGGTATTATATATATACTTAGTAATAATAATAAATTAGGGTAAAAGCTAAAATAACTAATTATAGTTTTTATAGCTACCTTTATTCTTATAAATAAAGATAGTAATTTAAAGAGAGTTATATACTATCTATATTATAGAAATCTTAGATTTACCTTTAATATAAGCCTTATATCTTTTTATAGTAATAGTAGTAGCCTTTTAGCCTTATATATTAATATATTTAAATATATTAATATATTTAAATATATTAATATATTTAGCTATAACCTTAAGGTATAGGTAATAATAAGGGTTACTATTAGTAACTTTAAAGCTATCTTTAGTAATTCTAGTATTAATATAGAAAAATTTAATGCCTATAGTATAGAGTGTATTAATAAGTATTTAGTTTTTTCTTTTAATGCCTTATTTATTAATATATTATTACTTAAAGTAATTCTTATTAAAAAGAGGTTCTATATTAAAGGTAAGTATATTTTCCTTATTAAGTAATATATATTTATTATTATTAGCTTTACTAAATTAGTAAAGATACTATAGGGGGTAGTATTTAGAAAGGTAGCTATTAGCTTTTATTAGAGTAGTAGCTAGTGCTAAGCTACTATAGGGTCCTTTATTATTATTAGTAATATCTCTAAGGCTATTAATATCCCTTATATTAAATTTATTATTATAAAAAATATTAGTTTCTATTAAAAGTAAGGGTAGCTAAAGTAGTAGTGCCTTTATACTATTTTAAGCGCTTTTTAGTAATTAAGCCTTATTATATATTTAAAGGGGAGCTTTAATTACTTTAAATAAAGTGCTTAAGGTATTAAATAATATACTAGAATTAATACTTATAAGGTTTACTATATTAATTTTAAGGTATATTATAAAGTCTATAGTAAGTTCTTATTTTAGCTATATAAGGAAATCTATAAGGAGTAGCTAGTATAAACTACTAATAAGTGCCTTAGTTTATAAGTTTAGGTTAAAATTAAGGTAATTACTATATACTTACTTCTATACTTTTTATTACCTTTACCCCTAGCTAATATAGTAGTTATTATAGTTAAAAGTATTATAAATAAAGCA
Organism: Claviceps maximensis; assembly: GCA_018360255.1. Classification (NCBI taxonomy): domain Eukaryota; kingdom Fungi; phylum Ascomycota; class Sordariomycetes; order Hypocreales; family Clavicipitaceae; genus Claviceps; species Claviceps maximensis. Next base: position 21,024 of record SRPZ01000310.1, read on the forward strand.
AATTACCTTTAAGTATATAAGCTTTAAAGCTACTATAGAGTACTATAGCTAGCGCTATAGTAATAATAATAATAAGGATAATAAAGATAAATATAAAATAGAGAAAGATATTAAAGGTAACTATAAGGAAGATAAAGATAAAGGTAATATTAATAATAATAATTCTAGTAATAGTAAAGTAGTTATATAGCTAGGTATTAATAATATTCTATAGTAAAATACTTAGAAAGAGCTAATAATAGCTAAATTATTATATAAAAAAAAAGAGTAAATATATAAAAGGAAAAAATATAAATAAAAGTAAAAAAAGCATAGTAATAATAAGTATATATACCTTAGTAAGGCTTAGTAGCTAAGCTAGCTATAAGCTTAGGTAAGTATATAGGAATTTAAAAATATTTAATATTTTCTATTAGTAAGAGCTTTCTATAAGTATTTATAGAGCTAAATATAAAACTAGCTAAAAAAAAACTTTTCGCAAATTCGCCCGCACTGCTATAGCAACGCAGAATTGACTTAGAATCGCTTAAAAGTTATAAAAAAATAATTATTATATCCGTTTACCCTATACTCTAATAGCGTATTATAGCTAGAGTATAGGTATAGTAAATATAGTAATATTAATAAATATTAATGCTAGTAAGTATAGCCCTATATAGAGTATATACTACTTACTTACTAGCTAAGAAGGCTTTATAATAAATAGCTATATTAAATCTATACTATATATAGTATATAATAAAGTTCTAAACTATTTATAAACTAAATATAAAAGATTAGCTAAACTAGTCTTAAATAATATACTAAAGAAAGTATAGTAAATTATTCTTTATATAGATAATATAGCTAAAATATATAGCTAATATAGTGCCTTAATGCTTTTATCTTTCTTTTTACCTCTCCCTTAATTATTACTTAATAAACTAATTACTATAAGAAATCTTAAAAAAATAATTAAGTATACTATTAAAAAAGTGCTTTTTACTAATAATAGCCTAGCACTAAGCTAGGCTACTATTATAGCTAAAGGAACTACTCTTATAACTTTTACTTTTAGCTATATTACTATTATAATAATACTGCCTAAAGTTTATTATAAAACTATAGTTAAAGGTAATACTATTATAAAAATAACCTAAAGCTATTTCCCTAAAGAAATTATTAATACTATTAACTAAGCTATAAAATCTAATACTACTATAGCTATAAAGTGCCTTTATAATAGTAATATTATACTTACCTTCTAAAATATAGCTAAACCTTATACTAAAAATACTACTTAAGTTTAGGCTATTTTTAAGCTAAAAGTAATACTAAACTACTATATCTTTAGTATTATTATTAAAAGCTTTTTTATTTATTATATATAAAACTAAGCTATTAAAGCTATTCTTTAAAATATTATTATAGCTAATAGTACTAGCTTTATAAAGATTATAGTATAAAAGCCTTATAGTACCTTTACTTAAGTACCCCTAATTATTAGTATTAATAGAGTTAATATAGCTAATAAGCTATACTATATTAGTATTATTTATAAAGCTAAGATATTTAAAGCTAAGTTATATAATAATGCCTTCTACCCCTATTAATACTATAAATACTTTAAGTTTAGCTATATAGCTATATACTATAATATAGTACTATACTATAGTTACTATATAGCTAAATACTATAAGAATAAAGAATCCTTATACCTAGCCCTTATAGGCTTAGTATAGAAATACTATATTAACTACTTAAGGTTATACCTAGCTTAGTTAAGAAGCTATAATATTACTAATAACTAGTAAAATTATATAAAAATAGTATACTTAAGCTAGCCTTAGGTATTTACTACCCCCCTTTTTTTTAAAATAAATAAATAATATAAGGTAAGTAACTATAGCTATAATTATAAATATAAAGCTAGTAATATATTATTTAAAAAGGCCTTATTATAAAAGTATATTAGCTACCCTTAAAACTAACTTCTAGACTTTTAATTAAAATCTATATAATATTCCTATAAAGCTATAGAAATATATCTTAGTTATTATACTACCTTTACCTTAGAATTAAATATACTAAGCCTAACCTAATAAACTATTTAATATATATAATTAAGATTATATACTAGAATATATAGTAAAAAACCTACCTTATATATATAGTGCTAGAATCCTAGCTTAGAACTAATATAATAGTAATTTAAAAGCTTAGCCTCCTTAAAGGCTAGCTTCCTAACCTTAGTTTTAGCAAATTTTAACTTATAGTATAGGGTAGCTATATAGCTATATATATTAACTATTAATATAGACCTATATTATAGTTAACTTAGTTTAGTACTAACTAATATATAGTAAGTATTACTAAATTTAATATATACTTTATTTACTTTTTTTTATATAAACTTAACTAAATAATACCTCTTATTAAGTTTATAGTAGTATTAGTATAGAAAAATAGTATTTTTATTAAGAACTTTAATTAATACTATTTATTATAAAATTAGTATAAATATACCTTAATAAAAAGTAATTTATTATTTATAATAATAAAGTAGTAGTAGCTTAGTATTACTACTCCTTAAAGTAAAGTTACTTAGTGCTTATAAGGCTAAAGAAATAATATAATTAACTATATATAGGTAATTATAAATATACTTATTAAGTTTCTAAGTAGCCTTTTTATTATAAAGTTAGACTATATACTATAGTTAATTTATATTAGCTTTAGTAAGCACTCTAAGCCTAACTATATAATTTACTTTAATTAATTATTTATAGAGAACTACCTTATTATTACTAAGGCTATAAACTAATTCTAACTAAATACTATTTATATTCCTTTAAGTACTTTAAGTAAAATTAAGAATTATATAGTATAGCTTATAAGTAAACTCTATATTATTATAGAACTTATAGTACTAAGGTAGCCTAAGGGTAGCTTTAAGTAAAATCTATAGTAAAATTAGTATATAAAAAAAGTAATTCTTAATATAAAAAAAGTATAATATTATTAATAAGTATCTTATATAAATAAAAATTAGTATACTACTATTAAAGTAAAGAAAACCTAAGCCTAAGTTATTTATAATAAATACTAAAGTATATAGTAAGCTACTTTTAATATTACTATAACTAAATATAGTAATCTTTAGAAACTTAAGCACTAGGCTTAGCTTTATAGTAAATTACTATTAAAATAGTAATATATTCTACCTTTTTTAAGAGAGAAAGGCCTTATTATAACTATAAGCTATAGCTATATTAATAAGGTAGCTATTTTAATAAAATACTTCTTTTTATTATTTTAGACTTAAACTAATAATATTTTAAATAATATCTTATATTAGCTTAATACTATAGTATTTCTACTAAAAAACTACTTTAATACTAATAAAATTTAAAGTATTATTAAAAGCCTTTTTAGCTAAAAAGCACTAAGCCTTAATAAACTTCTTACTAAATTCCTTAAAGCCTATAGTAAACTCTTAGCTAATATCTTTACTTATTTTTTTAATATATATTACTATATTAGTTATTACTTAAGCTTATTTTAAAAAGCTAAGATAGTTATTTTTTATAAACTAGGTAAGACCCTAGAAAAATAATAATATATAGAAGTATAGTAGCTTATTTCTTTTCTTAATATAGTTAGAAAAGTACTTAAAGTAGTAATAATAATATAGCTTATTAATATAGCTAAAGAGAGAAATATACTACTAAATATATAAATAAGTAACTAAGTAAATTATTTTACTAAAACTATACTTAATATACTTATAAAGGCTATATATATAATATAGCACTATAGTAATATTACTTTACTACTTTTACTAAATATATTAGTTACTTTTAATATAGTTTACTATTAATAACTTATTTATATTTTACTTAAAGCTAATATACTTACCTAAATAGTAGTATAAACCTATGCCTTTACTACTAATTATATAGTATATCTTTTTTTTAATAATTAAATAATAAAGGCCTTACTTATTACTATAGGGGTTTTATAGAGATTACTTATATTCCTTATTCTTTTCTTTTTATATATTATACTATTATATAAAAAGCTTATTATAGTATACTTTATATTTATTCTTAAATTCTCTAATAATATTAATATACTTATATATAGCTATATAGTAAAAGAAATATAGTAATAACTTAAGGTAGTATAAAGTATTTATTAAGAATAGTTTTAGAAGTTAGATTTTAAGTTCTACCTCTAAAAAAGTAAGCTAATATACTTTATAAAATAGTATATAGCTATTATAACCTTAGTTTAACTTAGTATTACTATAATATAGCTAGTTTAGTTTATATACTTTCTTAGGGTTTAAGTATACTATAAACTATACTAATAAATATACTAAAAGTAAGTTAAGTTAAAGCTAAGGTAATAGTATTTTACCCTTATAGTACTAGTAGTATTAATATAGAGTTACTCTTTTTAGAACTCTAAGCTTCTTTATATATAAATTATTTAAACTATTATTATATATAGTATAGAATTATACTATATTTCTATAGCCCTTAAAGGGTAAGTATATAGTATTACTAAGGCATTTATTATAAAATAGTTAAAAAGTCTCTATATTATTACTAATGCTTTTAAAGCTATATTATAAACCCTACTTAAAACTAAAGTAGCTATAGCCTCTATTAATATATACCTTAATTTTTATTTACTTACTTTTTATAAGAGAATTAAGTTAAATAAAATAATAAAGAGAATTTATAGTGCTTATATAGTAATAATAGCTTACCTTTATTAGCACTTATATAGCTACTATAAATACTTACTCTAATATAATAACTACCCTAACTATATACTATTTCTAAACTAACCCTTTAAACCTTTAAATAAATAATTACTTATATAAGCCCTAGCCTTAAAATAGAAAGATAAATAGTATAGAAATAAAACTAAGGTATATATATACTATAATTACTATAATTATATAGTAGCTAAGTATAAACTAAATTTTATTATTATAGCTAAGATTATTAAACTCTATATAGGCCTAAGTAAGTATAAGTTCTCTACCCTTATTTAGTTATATACTATGTATATTAGCTTAAATTCCTACCTTTATTATTATAATATCCCTAAAGTAAACTTATTATAATGCTATTACTAAGCTAATAATAAAGATTACTACTATATTATCCTTAAATATAAAAAGTATAACTACCTCTACTCTATTATAATAAGCCTATTTCTACTTTAGAACTACTATAATATTTATATAATACTTAATTCTAAATAATTTATAATAGCCCTTATAAAGTAGTTTCTTAAGACTAGTTACCTTTAGTAGTTTTTACTAGCTTATATATTAGAAACTAAATAAGTAAAGAATATTATAAAAATAATTATATAAGGTATAAGAATAGTAGCTATACTAGTGCTAGTATAGGGTTATAGTAGTTATATAAATAATAATTAAGTACTAAAAGTAATTAATTTATTATAGTAAAAATAAAACTATAAACCTATAGCCTTAAGTTATAGCTATAGTAATATTACTATTACCCTACTATTTACTTTACCTTCTCTAACTTAGCCTCTATTTCTTTATTAATATTATTATTATTAAGTTCCTTTACTCTTTATTACTTATAACTTATACTATTACTAGTATTCTATATTAACACTATAGTAATACTATAAATAACCTATAGAATATAGTTATTCTTCTCTAAGGTATTTATAATATATATAAGCTATAATAGTATCTTAGTTTAAATAGCTAATATTTTTATATTACTACTATTATAGACTTATAATAATATACTTACTTTTTTAATTATATTAGGGGTTTTATTAATTCTATACTTTACTACCTTTTAAGTAGTATTATATATAATCTCTTACTTTAAATTAGTACTATATTAATACTAACTTAATTCTATATTATACTTATACTAATATCCTCCTCTATAGCTTTATAATTCTAGTAATTAAGAATATTTTTTATTTTATTTTAGTAAGTAAATAAATTATATAGCTATATACTAATAAGCTACTATAGTAGTATTAGCTTAGACTTAACTTATTTTATAATATAGCTTTTTAGCTATAGTATACTTATAGTAGAATTCCTTAATGCCTATATTAATTAGTAATAAAACTATAGTAGGTTTATACTAAGCTTTTTACCTTAAGTATTATAGTATAATTTATATATATTCTTAGTATAAGTAAAGTAAGAAGTATATAGCTAGGTATATATAAAACTAAGCTACTAATAAATTAATAATAGCACTAAATTAATATAAAAGTAATACTTATACCCTTTTTATTAGCCTAAGACTTATTTATTTTTTATAGTAATTTTTATAGTATTTTAATTTTTCTTATTTATTTTTTAGTATATTATTAAACTAAAGCTAATATAATAATATAGTAGAGAGGGAATTAAGGGTATACTTATATTTATAAAAAGATTATAAAAAAGAAAAAAGAAAAGAGATTCTTACTAAAAAAAAATAACCTTTTTATAATACTCTTCCCCCCCTCTCTCTCTATATAACTACTAGGTAGCTATTAATAGTTTATATAGCTACTATAGTAGTTACTATAGCTAGACCTTATAACTAGCCCTTAGTTAGGACTATAGGGCCTCTATAATAATAATATAGTAATTAACTAAGCTACTTAGGCCTAGATAATCCTTACTTATACTCTAGAAAAATATTACTATATTTCTTTAGTAATACTAGCTATATCTAGCTAGTAGCATACCTTTTCTTATAATAAATACTAACTATAGGGCCTTAGCAGCCCTAGCACGCAAATATTATAGTAGTATATAGGTTTTCCCCCCTATACTAAGGTTTTTCCTATATAGTTTAAGTAGCTAAGGTACTAGATATTAGGCTAGTTAAGCAGCCTATCTAGAGTACTATATAATAATAATAATAATAAAACTAGCTAAGGCTAATTATATTTTTAAATAAAAGTTATTATAAGGCCTCTTTTATAGTATTTCTCTTTCTAGTTAATAGTATTTTTAGTATAGTATATATTAACTATATCTATAGTTATTGGAATTGCTCCCTTACGGAGTAACCTCGGCGTAGCTAGAATAGATGCACATTATCCTATTAGCTATACTAAGAAGGGTGTAGGGTAATGCAATAGCCTATAGCCCTATATATATATATATACCTCTACCTATAATACTATAGGCAGCTAGATTCTAAATAGATATATACTATAACTTTTAACCTTATTTTTTATGCCCTTTTTATATTATTACTTTAATTTACTTTACTTAGTAAAAACTAATACTAATTAGTAGTTATATTTAGTTATAAACTATAGATTAGACTAGTAATACTAAAGAAATAAGCTTAGAGCATCTCCTTACTTATACTATAGGTAAAAATACCTACTATTATAGAATTTTTACTATTAAGAAAAAGGCACTTTTTATAAAAAAAAGCTTTAAAAAACTAACCTCTATAGTTAGTAAGTTTTACTAACTTTTTTATTAAAAAAAGACCTCTTTTTTTATTATTTATTATAATAAACCTCTCTTTACCCTTTTTTACTTATTTTCTTACCTTCCTAGCTACTTTAAAGAAAGAAAAACCTAAGTTTACTTAACTAAGCTAGTTAATTATTATAAATTCTATAATCTCTAACCTATTAACTATTATTAACCCTACCCCTATATATTAAATTCTTTAAGGATAGTATATATATATAATAATAACCCCCTCTAAAGGTATATTAGTAAATAAATAAGTAATATTAATAATTTACACTTAGTAGTGAATTTAGAATACCCTAACCCTAATGCTCTACTTTCTAATCTAATATAATTTATATAACTTATCTTTCTAGCTTAGAAAGATATATAGAAAGACCTAGTAAACCTTTATAATACTTTACTTATTAAAATTAATAATATTATTACTTATTAAATTTAATACTACTAACTTAAAGATTAGGAAGTAAGATATTTACTTAACTACTTTTAAGATAACTTTATAGAATAAATATTAGTAGACTTTAAAAAAATTAATACTTTACTTTAATAAACTCTATAAAATATACTTTAAAATAAAGAAATTAAGCTATATAAAGAAATAGAAGCTAAAATTACTAAAACTCTATTTACTACTAAAGAGCTAGTTATTAATAATAATAATAAAATATCTAGGTTACTATAATATATTTTATAAAGCATATATATTTCCCCTATTACTATATTATTATAAATTCCCCCTTAAAGTATCTAAACCCCCCTTACTATAATATAATATTTCTTATTACCTAAAAGACTAAAATCTTAGTATATATAAATTCCCCTTACTACTATATAATACCTTTTATAATACTAAAAAGAATAAACTTAGAAATAGTTACTACTAGTAGTAATACCTTATAAAAATAGCTATAAGAGATATTAGAAAAAGCAAGACTTCTAGTATTCTTTATAACTTACTTTTATAGGTACTATACCTAATAACTAAATCTAATAGATTATTAGGGATATTATAAAAAGCTATAATAAAGAGGATAAATATAGTAGGAAAATATATAACTTTATAACCCCTAAAGTTAATATTTTTATTAACCTTTATACTAAATATAGTATTTTATAAGAAATTTAGCCTAGAGTATTTTCTATTATACTTATAAATAATACCCTTATATTCTACCTTAATAAACTCTCTAGTAGTTATTTACCCTTTAAAGAGCTTATAAAATATATAAAAAAGCACTTTAAAATAAAAAGTAATTAGTAATTTTACTACCTTAAGTAGAATTATATTTCCTTCTATAAAATTATTATAGAAAATCCTAGAAAGACTAAATTAAAGTGCTTAGAGCTTCTTATTATAAACCTTAAGAAAATTTACTATAGTCTCTTCCTCTTTACTATAGTTAATATAAAGCTCTATAGCTAGCTTATTATAGCTATAAGCTTAGTTTCTAAGTATAAATTAGCACTTTTTAACTATATACTAATATTTAAAGGTATATTTAGAGACCTTAGAAAATGCCTATATATAAATAAGAATATCTTATTATAGTAGTAAATAGCTAAGGCTACTAACCTAAATAAAGAAAATAATAAAGCATTATTTATAAACTATTAATATAAATAAGCTTATAATAAACTATAATTCTTATTTAGAAAAAGTAACTCTTTAAAATTCCCTAAGAAGTGCTTTATTTATAGAAAATAGGGATATTAGTTAATAAACTACCTAAAGTATAAGTAATAAAAAGTAAAGAATTACTAATAAAAGAGTAAAAACTATAAGAACTTACTAATTAATAAAAGTTATAATATCTTTTTATAGGTATTTAAAGGCATTATAATAGAATTTAATAAGAATAAGAATAAAGCACTAAACTATATTAAGTACCTTACTTAGAAAGCTATTAATATATACTTTACTATAGAGTAAAAAATAAATTAAGATCTAGAGTTAATATTTACCTAATTTTTTATATTAACACTACCTTTAATAAAAAGGCCTACCTTAAAGTAGCTAGTATTACTACTTTAAATGCTAAGTATTAAAGGTTTTCTTCTCTTAAAAATGCTAGAAAATAATACCTTTAAATATACCTTTTTTAGTAATAATTTCTACTAATAGACTAACTAATTAAACCCTTAATGCTTTATATTAGAAAAGAGATATAATACTAAGGTATTCTAAGAAATTATTCTAAATACTAAAGTAGTAAGTATATTAATAGTAGAAATTAGCTAAGTAACTATATTAATAAAGCTAATACTATATTTAAAGATTAAAGCTATTAATTAATATACTATTAACTTTAGAGCTAAATTAGTAAAATCTTTAGGTTTTCTTTATATACTAATAATCTTTAGTCCTATTAACTTTTATATTCTTAGCTTATTAATGCTATTTCTATATTATATTATAAATATAAATAAAATAAATATAAAGCTAAATAATATTAAAAATCTGCTTATTTAAAGTAATATAAAGGTTTCTATTATATATAAATAGAGATACTCTAAGTAGACTTTATAGGCTATTAAAGTAAAGATTTTCTATCTTTTAAAATAGGAAATCTACTAACTTTACTGCTATTTTAGCTACCTTTTTATAGTAAGACTTATAAAGCTACTATAGTATACTAATAAGAAAATAATAGTAGTAGCTATTAAGAAGCTTACTTAGAAATATTACTAATACTAAATTTATAGTAAAGCTTCTAGCTACTTTAAATTTATATTAAAGAAAAACTATAACTTTAACTATAAAGTTATTATTAATATTCTCTAAATTAATAAAAAACCTATTCTATATATTATTAATACTATAACCTTATTCTAAGCTATATACTTTCTTAAACCCTAATAATAAAAGGCATTAAATATTTAGAATACCCTTAAGAAATATTAAATTAATATATATCTTAGACCTTTTAACTAGATTATTTATAACACTAGAAAATGCTTTACTTCTATAGAATTCCACTACTTAGTATAGTTAATAGTAATTAATATAAGTAAGGTGCCTATAGAAGCTTATAATAGCGTTAGTAAGGTTAAATAATACTATATATCTCTTAGAAAGGTATATAATATTATTAATAATAAAGTAAGTAAGCTACTTACCCTAGCTTAAAAGCTATAAATAGCTATTAAAGCTATTAATAACTCTATAGGTCTTAATAGCCTTATACCTACACTACTAGTATTTAAAGTATATTCTAAAATAACTATAAAATCTATACCTAATCTCCTAATAACTTAATAAGCTATAATTCTCTATAAAACTACTAATAAAGCCTATAAATACCTTACTAGGAGATAAGTATAGAATGCTTTATATACTAAAAATAAACTAAATACACTTTTAATTTATAATTTACTACTATAATTAAATATATAAGTATAGTAAGAAAAAGGTAGTTAGTATAGCTTTTATAAGCTACTAATAATAACTAATAAAACCTATACTATAGAAATACCTAATAATTTAGTAGAATTCTAAAGTACTATTATAAAGCTATATATAATAGAAATAGACCTTATAAAGGAGAATATTAAATTAGCTATTAAGCGCTAGGTAGCTACTATATTAAATAACTAAGATAGAGATACTACTTATAGAGAAAAAGAGAAGGAAAATTAGGAAATAAAAAGATTTAAAGGTATTAAGATTTATTTACTAATAGAGTAGAGGTATAGAAAGCCTTAGAAAGTATCTATAGCTACCTATACTATAAATAGTAAGGAGAATTATATAGTATTCTTCTAAACTCTTATACTATTTAAGTATATTACTAACTAAGGTATACTTAAAAGCGCTTATAATAAGAATAGCTATTTAGAGGTCCCTTTAGTAAACCTAAATAATAATAAAGAATTCTCTCTTTTAAAATTAATTTAAAGAAAAAAGAGGGATTTTTTTATATTATTCTTTCCTTAAAAAGGTCTAAAGGTAGGTAGTTTAGTAGGTAGTTTATTAACTTTATTACTACTAAATACCTAATAATAGCTAATTTATTAAGCTATAAGCACTTTATATACTACTTAATAGTATAGAAAAAGAAAAAAAGGTATATAAAAAAAAAAGGCTTAAAAGAAGGGTTTTATAGCACTAAAGATAGAAAGGTAATAAAAGAAGGGTTTTAAGGAGAAATCCTATAAGCTAACTACCTTCCTTATAGCTAAAAAGAAAAATAATTTCTAGCTTATAATTAACCTTAAAAAAGAGGGTAAAATTAATAGTAAAGGCAAGCCCTTTACTAAGTTAAATAAGAAGGAAATTAATACTTTACTAAATTAAAAAGTATTTAAATTTATTACCTTTAACCTTTAATACTATAGTAACTATTATCTCTTTAATTCTTATATAGTTAAAGAGATTAAAGGTAAAGAAACTAATATACTATATAAAAAATTAAGACTTATAATCTAAGGCTATAGTAATAGTAGTAAAGG
>SRPZ01000311.1:0-32832 GCA_018360255.1 Claviceps maximensis
AAGTTATAAAGTTACTAGTATTACCTTATTAATCTATTAAGTTATTTAAAGTATAATATTATTATATTATTATAATATTTTATAACTATATTTACTAATAATAACTTAGTATATTTTCTAGAATTTAGTATATTTTATAAAATTAAAAGATAATTTAGATAATAACTTATTTATACTATTTATATTAGTAATTTATACTAAGCTATATTTATAACCTTTATTAAGTTATTTAGAATTTAATTTATTTTATTTTATTTAAGTAAATAGTAAATAATATAATAAAGTAATAAATAACTAGTTTATTAGTAATAAGTTAGAAAATACTTTATATAGATTTAAGTATTATATTTTATAGTTTTTATTTATTAAATATAAATTAAAAAAAGATTAAAAAAGCAAAATTATTTCTATTATTCTTATAGTATTATAGAAGATATAGTCTCTAGCTAGAGGTAACGTATATACGCAATTAATTATTAATTAATTATCTATTAATTCTCCTCCTTAGCCTTACTCTTAGCCTTACCCTTACTTTTACTCTTACTCTTACTTTTATTACTTTTCTCTATAGCATCTGCTATTTTAATATAGTGGTTTTAGGTGTTATACTTATATATAATATTAACTATAGGACACCCTATTAATTAATTATTAATGCATTAATAATGGATTAATAACTAATTTTAATTTAATATTGCTTACCTTTAGACCCTATATTATAGTACCTATTATAGACCTTATTCTTTTTAAGCTTAATTACTTGCCTTATTTTAAGAAAATTTACCTATATAAAATTATTAATTAATTAATAATAAATTAATAAAAAATACTTATGCTTTCTATATTATAGTTTTTACTGCCTATTTTATATATAGGTAAGCTAGCTTTAATAAGCTTTATAATATTAATTTCTTCTTTTTCTTTTTCTTTTTTTTATACTTTTTTTTAAGAGAAAGAAGTAGTCTTAGCCTTTCTAATAATAGCTACTCTTATATTAGTCTTACTATATAGAAATAGTATAATATTAGTGTAATACTCTAATTAATTATTAATGCATTAATAATAGATTAATAACTAATTTTAAATTAAAATTACTTACTAAGAATCTGCTTGCCCTTATCTATTATACTAGCGCCTAAATAGCTAGGTTTAACCTTTAGCTTATAGACTAACTAAATATGCGTCTTAAGATTAGAAAAGTTAGAATATACTATAATTTAATTAATTATTAATAAATTAAAAAAAAAAAAAAAAAAACTTACTAAGTAATATAAGTTACTATTAAGTCGTTCTATGCGATAGAATACCTTGCCTAGTGGTATAATAACCTTATTACCCTATACCTATAAGAATTTAGAAATTAATTAATAATTTATTATTAATTACTTACTTTAACTTTAAATAGCTTAAGATTTATCTATTAAGTTTTTAAGCCCTTAGGCTACCTAAGATAATATATCTTATAGGGTATATAATTATCTAGTATAATACTATACGTATATAGTATAATGAATTTTAAATTAATTATTAAATAAATAATTATTAATAAATTAGTGTCATTATATGCAGAGTGTGTAAGAGTAATAAGTGTATATAGGGGCGGAAGCCTGCATTTAGTGGCGCGCAGGGGAATAATCGCTGACCAACCACGTCACGCAAAAAAGTGGAGCATCCCTTAGGTCAACTAGTCGACCTACCCTCATGTTATCTGACCCCTCCCCTCGACCGGAGCAGTTGACAGCAGCACAACTCGTGCAGACCATGGTGCTTGGGGGCACTGGTGCGGTCTGGCCTGGCCTGGTGTTGGTGCAGCCGGCCCATGATGGATCGTATTGGCTCTGCCGTCCTAATTACCGCCCGACTGCGAGGTTGGCAGGTCTTGCTACCAGACCCTGCCCTGTCGGCATCTGCAGTGACACCAGACACCATCATGTGCACACATACATGCAGCATGTGTTGTATGCATGCATGCATGCATGCATGTACGTACATACAGTGGGTTGTATGCACATACATACCTATGTCAATGTGCCAATTCACGGAATTAGAAGACTTTTTTTTTTTTCTTTTTTCTTATTCTTTTTTTTTTCCTTTTTTCCTTTTTTCTTTTCCTTTTTTCTTTACTCTCCTTTCTTTTTTTATCAGACGAGTCTCATTCACAAAATTACACAATGGCACGGGCAACGTAGAAACAGATGTTTTCTTTCCACCTCCATTTATTTATGTATTTATTTCTTTCTTCTTGTCTCTTTTTGAGAACGAGGAAAGGACCTGCAAGACGAGAGTACTCTTCCCCCCTAATCACAAACGCCCTCGTCCCTCCTCGTGCTGTCTGTCGCATCCCCCTCGTTCGACGGCACTTGTGCTTGACCACAAAAAGCGCACAGCATGAACTGCCAGCGTCATGATGCTCTGCTGGCGCAAAAATCTTGGTGCCCTGGCAGGAGTCTGCCACAGGACATTCCGCAAAGTCTTTTGACCGATGCCACACGACACGCAAAAAGTACCTCTGCGTGTCTGTCCTCCGATCTGGCTTTTGGCTGGGTTGCCGGGCGTCCTGGGCCGTGGCTGGTCCTATGCGCTCGGGCTGCGATTGGCGGAGAATGGACCGAGCGGGGCCAGCACGCAAGGCTAGCGTATGCGCTGTGTGTGCTGTGGGTACGTTGTGTGCGCTGTGGATGCCCTCCAGCCTATCCAGGCCAGGTTGACTGCGCCAGACCGACCCCACACTGCTGCCTGCACCCAGTTGATCCTTCAACCTCTGGCCGGCCCCTTCCCCTTGTTGGCCAGCGTGGGAAAAAAAAAAAAAAAAAAAAAAAAAAAAAAAAGGGAAGCTGACCCTCTGGCCCGACCGAGCCGCCAGCCAGCATCGCACCTCGACTTCTCCCCAGACAAGAGCCAGACAGCCCGACAGCCCATGCATCGGCTGGCGCCTTCCTCGGCGTGGAATCTGGCGTGATCCGATCAGCGATGACGGGTCCCAAGTCCACGTGGAGCACGGAGCGGCCTCGCATGGTGCCAAACGGCTGGTCGTGGTGCTGCCCTGTGCTCTCTCTCTGCTCTGCTCTGCTCTGCTCTGCTCTGCTCTGCTCTCTCTCTGCTCTGCTCTGGTGCTCGCTGCGCTTGTGTGGTCGGCGCCAATGGGCAGGCAGGAGGGCATCGACTCCCACCACCATGACATTCTGCATTCTGCGTCATGACGCCAAACAAACACACATCAACCGACGCCTTGAGAGACGCTGCTAGTAATGTACACACAGTCATACATACAATCACACACACGTGCACACATGCATGCATGTACACGCAGTTTTACACGCGCGCGCCCATCTATCTCCGCCCCCCAACTCTGCGCGACCGCATCCAGCATGCATGACCCAGCCCAGAGACCCCGACGGCTGCTGCTCCAGTGCCTACCCTTGATCTGTGACGTGACTGATCTGAGCTTTTGTCCTCGGCCGACAATCAATCATTCACTCGTCACCAGGCAGACGGCAGACGGCAGACGGCAGGCGCCCTGTACATTGTGCATTTTGGGCTCCACTCCACGAGTAAACAGCAACATCCGCAATACACAGGGGGGGGGGGGGGTGGCTCTGTCAGGAGGCACAGAGGGAGGGCCGCGGGGGGGGGGGGGGGGATCATATTAATAAAAGCTGCTCTTCGACGGCTTCAGAGTCGCCATCTTCCGCTTCCGGTCATGTGTACTCCATCCCTTGACAACAAAGAAAAAACGTGTGTGGATTGTAGGCAACTCACCTTCAGCACCAATGCAAGCCACGTCTATTATGCTGAGCAGCAAAGGTTGAGCCGTCAACAAAATTCCCGCCCGCCAAACCCCGCTGCTTTTTCTGGACGAGTTGATCGAAGCAGGAAGCCAGGCAGGGCGGGACCGATGATGACGACAGCAATGCTGTCCCATGAAGGATTTGTTTGCGACCTTGGTGCTGGCAGTTACTGGATGGGGGGCTAGGCCAGTAAATAGACTTTGCGCCTGGGACGAACACGTGGTGTAAGAGCACTGAGGGTATTGAAAGAGCACTGAGCAGGGGGGGGGGGGGGAGAAGAAGAAGCAGAAGCAAAGGTGAAGACAAAGAGAATGCTAACGATGTAGAAAATGACATGCTTGTGGAGAAGCGGACTGGAGAAAGACGGAGAGGCGGCTTCCTTGGTGGAGCGCTAGATACCAGACTAGATGGTAGGCAGGTAGGTTACCTAGCTGCGCGGACCCGGATCCTGGTGACAAATAGGCTAGGCTGCCTGTGAAGTCCTATGATGATGGTATATCTTGGAAGGGCTGTTGGAGAGCATCAAAGTAGCTTTGTTTTTGTTTGTTTTGTGTTTTTTTTTTTTTTTTAATTTTCTTGGTGAGGAAAAGAAAAATATTACTCATATATTCATTAGAAGCTACTACTGGAATCCGGCGTGGCGCGCGTAGGTTATGTACTTTCCAATCAGTAGGGACCTTGGTTAGTGCTGCCAGACAATAGATTCATTTTCCCTCTATTCATTTTTTTTTCTTTAGGCTGACGGCACTAGACGCCCTTGGTTTTTGCGCTGGCTGGAACCAGGCTGGGCTGCTCCGGCAGACAGAGCTCGTTGGATCAAATCGACTTGGAGTGTTCCGCATCACCCGAGCCCGAGATCAACCCCTCCCCCCCCCGCTCACTCTGGAGGTACCTGGCTAGGTACGTCACCCTCACGGCTTCCCCAAGTCTCGCGGCCAGCAAAATACCATATGGTCAGGTACCGCGGATTACACTCACCCCAGGCTGGCAGCCGGTACCTGCGCCGTACACGCCTAGTGTATACCCACGCAGCTCCGAGTAGTCTGGTAGCTCACCCGTGGTGGTCCCCGCGGTCCCCTTGGGTCCTTGGTCCCTTGGTCCTTGGGTCCCCTTCCATGTTTCCGTGTTCCGTGTTCCGTGTTCCATATTCCATCAATATTCCAGATCCCATATCCCAGATCCCCCCATATTCCATATTCCATCAATATTCCATGTTCCTTCCTGCCCGCCCGCCATACAAATCCTGAAAGTTGACATTTTGTTTGCATCGCACCGGATCAGCCCCGGCCTCCTCGTCCGTCCACCCTTCCACCGCCGTGCTGGGGAGGTGAGGCCGGCCCGGCTGCAGCGCAAATCTGCGTTGCATCCGCCAGCACGCCTATTCCAGCCCACTGGATGAGCATGACGACTGGTTCGCGACACGGCATGTTGAGGGGATTCCAAGGTCTTCTAAGGGTTCTGAAAAAGGGCGCGCGCTGATGGAGGCCAACCCTTGTGCCTGGCCTCTCACCAGAATCAATCCTCGATCCTCGCAGGACATCTGGTGTGCATGCAACGTGCCAGCAGCCAGCAGCCAGCGGCCAGCAGCCAGCAAGCCATGTATTCCATGACACTCAGGATCCCATGCCGTCTTCACACTTCACACGCACCACCACTCCAGACTCCAGACTGGATGCCTTTTGCCGCACCCTTCCATGGCTTCCTCTAGCCGCTTCCAGCCCAAGTGTCAAATGTCTAGAGTGTGCTGTGTGTTGTGTGCTGTGTGTGCATGGCTCCAAGCCTCCATCCGAATCTCTCAGCTGTAGCCTAGCTGCCTCAGGCCTCTGCAGGTCCCTCCAGTCCCTCTCTCCCTTCCTGCCCTCCTTCCCTCCTTCCCTCCTGCCCTTCCGCTGTCCTCTCTCTCTGTGTGCCTAAAAATGAAGATGCAGGGTCGCAGTACACGCACACCCCCTCTTTCTCTCTCTTCGCCCACACCCACACACCCACTCGCACGCACACACACCACCACACACACACACCCCCGGTCGCCGTCCCAAATCCCAGTAGTCCCAGTCCCAGCCCCGGTCCGAATCCACCAAACCACGATCAGTGACTGGGAAGGAGCGACCCACCCACATCTGCCACACGCCCACAAACCCCGCCTACTTTAGCCAGCCCGTCCCACTGTCTGCGTGCCCTGCTCGGTTGCTCTCTCGCTCGCTCGCTCGCTGCTTCTTGTTGCTTGTTCTTGCCTGCCTGCGCTGCTTTGCGCCTGCCTGCGCCTGGCCTCTTTATCTTAAGTGGTGTGCGCCTCTTTCCCAGCTACAACTCTGTCTCGTCACTATTCTTTTCGCATCCTTTTTTTGTCCCTTTCGCAATATTCTCGCCTCAGCGAGCATCCATCGCAATACCTTTGGCCCGCGCGCATCTGCCGATCCTCGTGCCCAGCATACTGCTATTTATTATTCACCATTTGAATCTCGTCGTTGTCGTGACATCACAACCTCGTCTGACAGCGACGCGACCGAGCGACTCTTTCTTCATTTGACCGCCACTGCTGGCTTCTTGACCCCATCAACACCAAGCCCTCCATTCCCTCAGCAACAGCTTCTTGTCACAACGCAATTTTCCTCTCCACCGTCTCTCCCTCTGCCCCTCTGTGTCTCCCGCGCTTTCTCTCACCGTCTTCCCCTACCCGTCTCGGCTCGCACAGGTCCTTGGCAGTTGCACCGTCGATCATCAGCTCGTCCCGTCATCACGTCGCATTTCGGCGCGTCGTCCCATTCCGCCCGCGCATTCGACCGTTCTTCGATCACGCGATCGCGCCCAGTTTGAGAAGGCTCGTTTGCGTATTCGCGCGCTTGAATGATTATTCTGCCGCTCCGGCACCAGTCATTTGAGGCTTTTCGACAGCAATTATACACGTATCAGTACGAAGCTTCAGCCACGACACAACGGTACACAATTTCATCAAGACCACAGAACCGCAATTTTCCTGGCGAACAAAGGGAAACGAGAAGAAGAAATAAAGCTTTTTCAAAGCCTCTCTCTTTTTGTGAGGAAATATTTCCACATGATGGTGCAATCTGAACCGCCCGTATTTTCTCAACAATATTCTCAACAGCCAGTCCCGTGGAATATCGCGTCAAGCAAGACGCAAAATTTCAATCGCGATAGTCTTCATCAAATAATGGCTGGTTCTCATCACCCCAGCATGGGTGCTACCTCGGGCTTCTTGCCTGCTGGTCAGGCCTTCCGAGCCGTGCCATCCACGCAATCTCCCTACTCGTTCAATTTGTCCACTTCGCACATTCTCGGACACGGCGCGCCCAGGACTTTCGGTACTCCGTTTGCGAGCAATCCAAAACCCGCGGTGCGAGTTCTCATTCGTCGGTTACCCCTCAACACATCTGAAGAGAGTCTGCGCCTAATGGTGGTTTGGTCCAAGGAATTGGCCCAGGTAGAGTTATTACCTGTCGAAAAATCTGAGGACGAAGGTTTCCGATCGGCTCTTTTGCAGTTCCGAAGTATGCACGGGGCTTTGGAAGTGAGGAATATGCTCAACGGCAGATCCAACATTTCCAACGATGCTGAGATGATTGTTGAAATTTTGACAAACAGCCCACCGCAGACAGGTCGACGAAGTACGGTCGAACAATTGGTCGCACACCCAGGCGGCACTTCGACTATAGGAGCTCCCGCACCTGCCGCATCCCGACAACCCGGCCGTTTTACAGGCTTTCAAGGCCGGAATAATAGTGTATCGCCCACATCGGGCGGCGCATTTCCCGTCAACGACTATATCCACTCTGACGCGGGCTCGCCCTACCAAAATATCTTCTCTCCACAGTCTCCAATCGGTAACCACCTCGTGGAGAGGTCTAGCATTTCTGGCAAGACGCTAATTAGCAGCGACTTTGGCGATGATGAGGAAACAAGCGATTTGCTCAAAGACCCTATTGCCTATGCCGAGAGCGGAGCTACGTCGCAGCGCAGAGCTACCGCTCCTCAGATCCCCATCAGTCGTATGGCAAATCTTTCTTTGAATACACATCATCTGCAAGGTGCAACATCGTTGCTCCCACACATGACGCCCATGTCGCCAGCGCCAAGTGTCAGCTATTCCGTCAACTCGTTCAACGGTCACAAATACCGGAGACATAACAACTTCCCGCTGGTCAATCCGGCCGATCAAAATCCCCCCTGCAATACGTTGTATGTGGGCAATTTGCCCATCAACGCGTCCGAGGAAGAGCTGAAAGCCATGTTTTCCAAGCAGCGCGGTTACAAGAGACTTTGTTTACGGACAAAGCAGAATGGTCCGATGTGCTTCGTTGAATTCGAGGATATATCGTTCGCCACCTTGGCGCTTCGTGACCTCTATGGTTGCCCTTTGCATAACAGTGTCAAAGGCGGCATTCGGTTAAGCTTTTCCAAGAACCCATTGGGGGTTCGATCTGTTCCTGCTCATCCCACAAGCAACGCAATGGGCAATTGGAACTATTACATGGCGGGCGGTGTCAACGGATTCGCCTATGGACCGCCCCCAGGTCTTCCCATACCCCCTGGACTGGGTAGTAGCCGTGGGAATTACCATATGGCGCCTTTTATGAATATGGGTGGCCATCGACCATATAATGGTCCCAATGGATTTCGCAACGGACCCAACTACACATGGAATAACCCCCACTTTTACAATGGTGTCGCACCTGGTCCGAATGGGCTGCTCTACACCAACCCATCTTACTTTACACGCCACATATGATGGGGAGATGCAAAGCGACTTCCAGGGCGACACGACGCAAAGACACAATTTTGGCTCATCGATACAAATGCATTGTGCTGTTTTGGTCTGCAATTTGTTTTTACTCTTTCTTTGCGACTTGTTTTGATCAATTTTCTTTTTGCATCAGTTGACGGTCAAACACGGATCTCAGGATAGGAAGTGGAATGGTTTTTTTTTCCTTTTTAAACTTACCCATCGCACTTCTTATCCTTACATTCCTTTTTTTTAACCGCTTAAAAAATTGGGGCGGTTCCCCATGACTTTGGCGACATATTGTTGCTTGATTTTTGTCTGGCGTGAGCATGGTGTGCGGCGTGGTTTTCTTTTTCTCCTCTTTGAAGTACGTGATTTACCTCAACACGTCACTGGCAAACCGTGCAATCAGACCGCAAAAAAAAAAAAAAAAACGAACAAAGAGAGAAAAAAACACGCTACACAAGGTTGGAGAGCTAATACTATTCACCGCAAGTGACCGGAAGGGGTCCGTGACGGTAAGATGTTGATTTGGAGTTGAAAATGCGGTGGCAAACTAATTGGGATTTTGTTGCAATGACGGCGCACAGGACGCACAGGGCATGGATTGTATAGCTGGCTGGACTTTGGCGTATGGTGTCTTGATCTTGTCAATCATACTCATACGTCCCGGAAAGAATGGAGCACATCGCACATGAGTCAAACAAAGCTCAAACGGACAGACAGACGGACAGACAGACAGACGCATGTTTTCGCATTTGCATTGGGCGCGTTTGGGGCGACCATGTCTATCTATATTCATCGAGTCTTGCATTGGGCCAAACGCATCATGTTCAGGAGGGCATGAGATTGACGCATGGTCAAGAAAATGGCTCACCGTCGATTGTATTTTGTTGGTTCAGGCAAGGGATTTTCTAATGGCGCAAAAGAGGGCAGGGTCAAGGGCATGGGCACGGGCATGGGCATGGGCATGTTGGGACTTTGGGGAGCCGGGATGGGACACCAAAAAAACACTATCACGAATTTATCTGGGAGGAAAAGAGTGAGTAAGCAACGAGAGCGAGTTGTGGTATTTCCTGCCTGATTCGTTTGCCTTTACTCGAGGTGGTTTTTCTACCTTGTTCCCTTTTCTTGTCCTCCGCAAACATACACATATGGACCAGTCCACTGTTCTGTCTTCAAAGAATGAACAGACATGGCATTGCTCCGTTGCATTGGGTCATGAACGGCATTCTTTTCCACATCTCATCTATCTTGCTTTTGTTGTCTGGAACATCTTTATTGTTTTGTTCTTGGTTTGATTCCCCCCTTGCGTTTTCTTGTGGCAGAATTTGGGTGCATCCAGCAGGTTGCCAAGATTCGGTTGCATCTTTGCCGTGGTGCGCCGAAAGACGAAACCGTTTTATATGAACGGGGTGTACAGCGACTTTGGCAGGGACTGTTCTTATCTCGTTTATTTCTTGTTATTTGTTATTTGTCGTTATTTCTTGTTATTTATTGTCGTTATTTCTTATTATTTGTTATTTCTTATTATTTCTTTCCTTTCCTTTCCTTTCCTTTTCTTTTCTTCCTTTTCTTTCCTTTTCTTTCCTTTTCTTCTTTTCCTCTCTTCTTTTCCTTTTCTTTCTCTTCTTCTTTCCTGGTTGTGCCATTAATGGCAGTTTGCTTTTTATTTACGCTGCTTGGCCGATTGCTGCTTGACTGATTTTGATTGGTGCCGAGACTTGACTTCTTGTTTTATCTTTCTCTAGCTCTATGTATCTATGATGGTTTATAGAAGAAAATGAAGTCTTCGACTCGTAGCTTATTTCAATGCTTTTTGTGATTGATGGGTAAGATGAGTTGAGTTGTTCATTTGCATTAGTCGACATGCACGTATTAAAATGACGCACGGGAATGGGTGGAAAATGATGATGAAAGAGTATAATTCCTATAACCTCTCTTGTACCTAGTTGGTGAAGCAGAGATGTAATGGATAAAGTGTTTCGTATTCCGTAGAATAGCAAGTCCATCCACGACTAGCCAGGTCCCCCTATCAGACATTAGAATTAGGAGACACGACATTTCTGCTCGTGGTTTCGGTCCCTCACGTCACGTCCTCTCATAAGTAGTTTGTTTTTTTCGTCGCCGAGACGCATATATTTCTACATATTTCTCATCTTAATCATGAGTTTGCGGAAACCAGGGGCGGATTTACAAGAGTACGGATTTACGCACAGCGCATCTCAGTAAAAGAGTGCTTGATATACAGAGTGCTTAATATATCCCATCTTGCCGCCTTGGCAACCAATTCCGTCTATGCTGTTTCACGCGTCGCACACCCGCTCCGTGCTACGCGCCTTGATTCGATTCGCAGCCCACTCTGTCGTCATGGTCATCCAGAGATGGTCGGGTAAGTTCTGCGCATCCTGGGCGTGATACGGAGTAAGCTCCGGATCAGAGTCTTGCCGTCCATTTAGGGGGTACGCGACGATGCATTCCGGAAGGGGGGGGGGGGGGGGGGGGGGGGCGTGATATTGGATCCACGCTGCCCGTCTGGCATTAGGACGGTGAATCAGTGCTGCGGGCGGGGTGGGTGACTTTTTGTCTCGAGGCCCTGCGGCCGTGCGTGGTGCTTGTCTCGCATGAGGCTCGTGACCATTCTACTCGCTGGCTGGGCCGTCCGTTCTGCTGGAGGAGGGATTCGGGCCGGGAGGGTTCGCATGCTGGTGGACTCGTGTGCGGCTGGAATTCATCTAGTCTGGGATGGGGGAACCGCGCCCACCGCGTATCAAAGCCGGGGCGGGCTGCAATTCTCGATGGACAGCCGAATGCCCAGAAGAGTGGCCGGGATAAGCGAGGACCATTCTGCGAGGAGTAAAAGCCGCGAGCTCGCAGGTGTCGGCGCTCATCATGTCCGCGTACAGCGAAGCAAGACCCATCACGAAAAAGTCGCGCAGTCTCTCGTTGAAGACAAGGCCCGCTAGGCATGCAAGTCAGAAGTCGGTGGCGTGCGAGGCATTGCTCGGACGAGATTCCCCCTGTCAAGATAGATCTTCG
The DNA here is from genome assembly GCA_018360255.1 of Claviceps maximensis. NCBI lineage: Eukaryota > Fungi > Ascomycota > Sordariomycetes > Hypocreales > Clavicipitaceae > Claviceps > Claviceps maximensis. Next base: position 11,566 of record SRPZ01000311.1, read on the forward strand.
CCAAGGATGTTTGCAGTCGGAGCGGTACTGTGCATCGGTATTCAAGGATGGGGTGTCAAGTTTCTAGTAGCTGGGTACAACGAAAGAAAGCAGCCGTCCGAGGGATGGACTTCAAGAAGGGCCCAACCAGACCCCATCTCTCATGAGGGCTCTGACTTCATGCCCGCTAGCACGATACGCCGATCATCATCATCACCACCACCCCCGTGGTAGAGCTTTGAGACTAAGATCTGCTTGGCTCGGAAGGCAACGCCGGCGGTGCGACTGAGCGCAACGAGTATGTAGTCGCCATCTGTACGGCTATGCAGTTCGAGGAAACTACATCACGTGGCGGTCCAGGGCGTGAACAGGAGTTTCGGCATTCTTCTGTATTTGCCTATTTCGAGAAACCTGTTTTTCAATCAGGGTTTTTTTTTTTTTTTGCCCTCATTTCCATTTTTGTATATTCTTTTGCTTCTGTTCTATGGTCATGGAGAAAAGGGCCGAGGTGTCGCCTGGAGAAGATAACCAGCGTTGAAACAAGGGGGGTAAATCCAAGGTAGGTGCGAATACCACCCAGTTCCTCTTTTCTGTAGGACAGGCAGACTTGTCAGATCGGCTGCCAAGATGCCTTGATCGAGCCCGACATCGTAGATCAGATCGGCTTCCACTCGCATTTACTGGTAAGCCTGCTTGTCTTTGGGCCGTAGGTGAAAAGGGGTACCTATGAGGACGGAAAGCTTGAACGTAAGCATTGTCTCAACCTTGGAATGTCCATGGAGAGCGCCATTTCCAGAGGAGCGATGCCCAGTCACGGAGAGAAAGTGGAGAGAAAATAAAAGAGAAGGAGTGTTTGGAGGAGGGGGCGAAGGGAGGGAAAGATTCCTTTGATGCTCTCGGACCAAGCGCAGTAGAGGAGAAGACCTTGCAACAGCTTCAAACCTCTTTCTCTCTCCACGACAAAATTTAGCCCCTGAACCTTTCTTGACTGCTCGTACAGACGGTGGGCTTGCAGCGTCTTTGAAGGCGAAGCAGAGGATAGAATGGCCAGCGACAAGAATGGCTTCGTCGCCGCGAGCTGCCTGATTGATATGTCGTGCGGCAGCGCCATAAAGAGCAAGTGTTTGGGCATGGGATAAAAGGATAGAATTGGCGATTCCGCGGGCTCGAAGTTGAACAACGATTTTGTATGCCAGTCATAAATAGATTGCGACTGTGTTGAAGATGACGCTGGGCTACTACGGATACTGCTCCTCGTTGAGCCCGAAAGATGCAAAGCTCCATTGCCAGCCCCGTTGGGTTCTTCGTCTGGAAAAAGCTTGCTCATCCCCTGCTCACGTGTGGCCCAGAGCAATCCGAAGATTTCGTCCGCCTCGGTCCGTGCCTGTATCGCGAAGTCGAGGCCAAAAATGCTCGAAGAGCCAGATGAAGCAACGTCATGTGATTGCTGGAGTTTCCCCTGCAGACTTTCCACTCATGATATATATGTCATTAGAGTAGAGGTGTTCGTCAAAGAGCAAGTCCAAGAAAAGAACAAAATGAATGCACAAGACCGAATGAAGTAGGAAGACAAAAACTTGCGTCGAGGGTTTTCCCAGCCGACGTGGTCAGGGTGTGCTTCGCGAAATGTATTCTCCCTTGAAAATACAGACACCTGTATGATTCCCACATATTTAATTTGCTGTCCAAGTTCAAGATGAAGATGATAAATTCATGGAAAAGTTGGTGACTCGTAAATATATGTATATACGTGCTTGTCACAGATGCCCGGCTGCGAACTTGGCTGACAGAGAATCTTGGTAGGCCAACAGGCCTCATCTGCGATTGCCACTCTCTTGCGATAGCATTCTTTGGCAGACGTGGCGGACACGACGAGGTCCATTTCAACCAGAAGTCAATTGAGCGGTGGGATATGTGTGTTTGTAATAGGACCAGAATTGGTGCGTCCGTGGTGAGGCATGTGTCTGATCGAGGGAACAGCCCAATGGAAAGACGAGTTGGTTGCCAAATAAGAAAGGAATATTCAGTCTGCGGCACCATAAACTAAGCCAGGGAGGTGTTTATAGTGTGAATTGAGTTGTGTGGTGTTCAGTTGTGTGGTATTATATTGTATTGTATTGCGTCGTTGTGTTGGAATACATTGTGTTACGATATATCGTGTGATGTTATGTTGTGACATATCGTATTGTGTTTATTAATGAAATTATACAATACATCGTGTTAGGATGTATCGTGCAATCAAATATCGTCATATACCGTATTTTGTTTTTATACTGTAATATATCGCGTTGCTCGTGCTATGTTGTAACAAAGTGTATTGCGTTTGAATATATTGCGTTATATTAAATCATGGTGATAAAGCGTGTTATGGTGTTTTGCTGTAATACATAGTGTGTTCGTGTGTTGTGATGCATCATGTTCTATTGTGCTCGTTGTGATGTATCGTGTCAAATTGTATTGCGTTGTGATATATCGTGTAACATCATATTATGGCAATATAACGTGGTACATCATTGCATACGTATGTATGTGTATACGTACAATGGTAGGCTCACCCGGTTGTTTGGCATTTGCATTTGTGTTGATTTGCACATTGCATGGTTGGTCCGAACAGAATGGCCATTTGCTCATACAGCATGGATCATGAGCCGAGCATCAAGGGAGAAAGCGGACAAGATATAGGAAACGCAAAAGGTGCTTAAAATGTGGCCAATCTCTCATCTCTCATCTCTCATAAAAGCATGTGCTAATCATGGGGTATCGCTCAGAAAACAGTTGACGCCAAACTCCATCTCGCTCCGTCTTGTCCAGACCTCAAAATCAAGTTCGTGAATAGACCATATCATCGGTACCTAATTCACTGGGCCCATTTTCAAGCCTGGATTCTGCTCGGCCAAAGTGGCCTCCACAAACTGGTGCAACGAACTGACGAGACGCCGTCCCTTTTCTGCTGCCACAGCCTTGGCTCTGTGTTTCCTAAGCCGATGCTTGGCGATGTTGGCAACGGCGCATCGCTCAGAGCAATACAATGTTGCTTTTTTCAAGATGAGGCACTCGTTGCAACAAACTGCTGTCGATGTCCCGTCGTCCATCTCCACGTCCTCATCACTGAATTGCACACAGTGGTCGCCCGCTTCACAGTCGTGTGCTGAATCGACATGGCCGTCCTGCACATCCAGTCAGTAATCGAGACTTTGTCACTATCCTTCATTACATATATTGTAAAAAGTTTTTTTTTTTAAAAAAAAAAAAAGAAAAACCTTTTCCAGTCTTCTCCACTTACATGGCCTCTGACGTAACAGTCTTCAGAGCAGTATACTGTGAGCTTGGCATGACCGCCGGCCTGCACCAAAGCCTGGCAGAGGGTGCATGAGAAGACGTCGCTGGTGGACACTTTTTTCCTGCAAACCAAGCAAGGCGGGAGTTCATAGAGCTCGGGTTTGGCACCACCAGCTTGAGCTCCCTTGAGGCTCTTAGCCTGCATTCTGTTCTGCTCAAATGCTGTCTTGGCCCTTTGCAGCTCGTCCAGTCTCCTCATGTGGTTATCCCGCTGCGGCTGCGCGCTTCGGCTTCTTTGAAGGTCGAGGACAATTTTATCCATAATGTCCTCTAGCGCCAAGCTGTTGCTGCTCTTGTAGTCATCCAGATACTTTTCGGCATTTTCGAGAACCTGCCCAGTCGATTGATTGATGAAGAATTCCGCAATGTAAAGCTTCTTCAGTTCTCCGCTATCCTTTGTCGCACTCACCCTGTCGGCAAATTCGTCCACGTCCGACGGCCAGTTTGGTGGCTTTCCTATAGCCTCAAGCATGGTCTGGACTAGTTCCTCGCGTGATCGATCTGGATCGTCAAGCATGCCTCTGATTTCATCACGGTTCACGCCGTGGTCGGAAACCGCAATGAACTCCGGGTATTTGCGCAAAACCCAGCGATACCATGCCTCCTTTTCCGACTCTATTCTGTCTTCGATGAACTTGATGCTCCGCTTGCCATCCTTGGCGTCCTGGAAAAGGCCGTCGAGTTCGTGCATGAATGCTCTTCGCTGGGCGAACCACTCCCTTTCCTCGCTCTCGCTGAACCTTGACCGCAATCGATCCAGCACTTTCCCATAGCACTCTTGACACTCTGTAACATTGTCCTTGCCACAGTTTTGCTTGCATACTATTTTCAACGCCGTGACTTCTTCTAAACAGAGTGCCTTTTGCTTCTTTGAGACAATGAGCTCCGTCCAATGCTCGGGCATGGAATGATTGGACGGAGTCGCCATCCTGGTGGCGTGCCCTTCCTCCGTTGTGATGGCGTAGATATATCCTTGCCAAGCCCTGACTATAGCATATGTCGCAGTGGGTTCAACATGGATCACCAGGCTTGAAATTGTCCGTCGTAGTAATGATGGAGTGATGCGAAAGTACGAAGCCGACGTTTGATGTTTATGCAAACTAAACCATGCCATGCCGCTGAGCAAGAGGCGTCTCAGTGCCGAAGTTCAAGCGACCGGCGCGGACCCGCCATGACTTGCTTCCAATAGGTGCTTTGCGCTGACACCAACCATCCCTGACACACCTACCCTGGTGTGTTCAGTCTGCTCGCCTCTTTTCTAGACACGAGCGAGACCCTCACATCTAAAACCGAGGCAAGCATTGACCATCAAGTATTTTTCTTGCCTCAACAATACCTACAGAACGCACGCTTGACATACTCGGATTCACACCCAAAAATGGTTCGTCTGAACGCCCATCGTTCTTCCAAAACCTCCCTTTCACCGTTACATCGCAACGCAGGTCGGAATCCATGACTGACTAGACTAACCCTGTATCAAACAAACAGGCTGACAAGCTCCGAACCCAACAAGAACTCGAGCGCCTGCAGGCCAAGTACATTGGAACTGGCCACCCCGATACCACGAGTTGGGAATGGCGAACGAACCTGCAACGAGACACATATGCCTCCATCGCAGGCCATCGACCTCTCCTTGCCTATGTTGCTCTCGCAGAGAATGAGCCGCTGGTCAAGGTTCGCGCCAGGATGATTCGGGTATGTCTCTTCCCACCCCTTCGACTGAACGCTCACTATCAACGGTTAATTATCACCGGTCATTGACTTTTCGCAAAAGAAAATGATTCAGCCGGCAGGGCCACCGCCGCCACGAGAAGATTAAATTTTGAAAGATCGAAGCCGAAGTCGGGATCAAAGCTGTTCGAGACTTACGACAGGATTTTGTATGGAGTTTGACGGCGTTGCTGCAAATGTTTGTGTATGTTTGAATGGCATATATTTCTGAGAATACCCGCGGATGTGAAATCCCACTTGGATCTTTTTCCGCTTTAGAATAAGTTCAATTGCTTCCATTGAGTTTTCTTTTCTTGTACAGATCGCACATTGGCGCGGGCGCCTGCGCATCAGGACTTCCAACATTTCAGGGTATCATTTCTTCGGGTCTGTCCCAGCTACCGACTAGCACTTGCCTGTCCTTGATCTGGATCATCTCTTATAGTGTTACCGTCTTTCAGTCCCAGGCTGGCTCTCAGTTTTTTCTCCAAGTCATTGTCCGAGCCCCCATATACCTCTCGCACCATACCCATTACTCCATCGATTCCAATCTCTTCTTTTGCTCTTGGTCCAACATGCCAAGTAATTGTCTGGTCTCCGTCCTGTCCCAAGGGTGGGCGCTCGATCTTCTTAATAACATAGCCGTGTTTTTCCATCTTTTTCAGCGTCATGTCGGTATTATCGCTCGAAACATTCTGATCGGCATTGAGCCGCAGGAGATGTCGCTTGAGCTTTTGTTCGCTCAACTCGCCTCCGTTGAGCCAGATGAGGGAAACGACAAGGGTGTAGAACGCCACATAGGTTGCCTCGTCGTCTGCGCTCGGTATTTTCGAGGGTGCGATTATGGCTGCGCCTCGGTATGCTCCAGGTAAGGTGGATGTCAAAATGTAGGCTCCGGATCCGATTTTGGGTTGTGAATTTGCTCTCATAGCTGCCAAGCAAAAGTTAATTCCTCCAGGCCATTTGATGCCATAACTATTTGGACGCACCTTGTCTCTTCTCCTGCAGTGACATTTTCTCCCTGACTGGCAGCTCCCTGAGCTCCATTCCCCATACATGCCTCAATTGCCGCTGAGCGAGGACAAATATCTTTTTAAATGATCGACCTTGATTTCCGAGCACTAACACAGGTGTAGATGCATAAGCTTTTGAGAAAAGCACACGCGGCACTAGCTTGAGCTTGATTTTACCTCGTTCTTTGATTCCGTCTCGTCGTATAGGTGTTCGTGAGAACTCGCACGACAGGGCATACCGGACGAGTTTCTTTGCCAGCTGTTCATCGGCTCTGTTCTCGGCCTGTTCTTCCTCGTTCATTTCGTCATCGGAGTCGTTTCCGGCTTCCCGATCAGGCCGGTCCCTAAGCCGTCTTTGTCGGGTCCTACGATCATCCTCGAACTCCTCATCGTCCGCCTTGAGAGCAAAAGAATTAAATTCAGTTTAGCGGATGTGATTGAGACAGCAGCTCACCGGACGTCTTCTACTTGCGGACGGGGGCATTGTAGAGATTATTACACAGCGAAGGACAGAATGGAATAAGAACACAAGTGTTCCGGAAATAAGAGGAGACAGCGTCGGAACTGTCGAAATCGTGTGTAGAATGAGCGCTGCAAGGTATATGGATTGGTTTTCAATCAATCCATGTGACGATTGACGACTGACGATGGATGATTGATTGGTGATGAATAGTTGGTGAGTGGTGGGGCAGAGGTCGACTGACGCGCGCGCGCGACCAAAGTCTGGCACGGTCCTTTCATCATCCAAGAGTCGGTCACCTGGTTACTTGACAGCGCGTTGTTCTGGTTGTTCTGCGGCTCCTGGCCCAGTGGTCTGCCGCTCCGTGGTCAGGCAGCCAGCCAGGAGGAATCATTAACCAGTGCTTATCGATAAGCTAACAGGGCCGCAAATTTCGACATACATTGAACGAGCTCCAGGCGCTCTTTCACCACCTGGTACAATCATGCCAAAGCGGTGACAAGGGCAAGACGACATGTTGCAACGTCTTCCAGTCTATCAAATTCTCCATCAATGATCCCCCGGAGTGCGCAGTTGTCGCGCATCTGCCTGACCTGCCGGCTGGGCATGGCGCAGCGGCCGATTGCCTTCCTGGCTAGATTGCCGTCGAGTCTCAGCAGACGACCGCAGCGACGACTCGCATCCGACTATACAATTCAGAGTAAAGAAAGGATAGAGGCTCTCATCTCAGGAAAGCTTGATGAGACCAGTCGTGGCTTGAAGAGCAAACATGCAATAAAACGAAAACACCTTCGAGGGCTGCCCAAGGGTCGACCTCGAGGCAAACCTGTTCAAGAGTTGGCGGAATGGGACAATAAGCCCGCGCGACGAGACACAAACGTTGCACAATTTGTTGGAAATGCCAGGCACGATGTTTCCTCTGCCCTCATGGAAAACAACGACGACGACGACAACAACAACGACAACAACGACAACAACAACGACAACAACAACAACAACAACGACAACAAAAACAACGACAAAAACAACGACAACTACATCCTGCCAGACTTTGTACAAGGCGGCGACGAAGCCGCATCCTTACATCCCGGCCACAAAAGAAACGTGCGCGAAAAGACTTTCCTACACGGCCTTTTGGACTGCCAAAGCCTCGGCATCAACGCACTCGGCAGGCCCGCTGAAGCCATCATCCTCAAGAATCCAAACATAATGAGGCCAGCCCGCAAGCCAAAACCTTTCATAGAGGACAAGCCGGCCGATCCTGCCCCTCCGTTGAATTGGCAGAATGCATTGCCTCAGGACGAGGATATCTGGGAGGAAGTTTGGCAGAATATTGAAGAGATACGACCCCAAGACACGACCGTTGTGCGGAGAAAAGACTTTGACAAATTGATGACGCGTCTTCTCGATGGTTTTACCATGGAGCAATTGACGGCTTATCTCAACAATGGGGCATGGGACAATTCGCGAAACGTCAAACCTAGCTACCCTTGGATACTCGAACAGAGCCCTTGGACTTCCGTGGAGACCGAGTCGAATCAATTGAAGAACTTGACGTCGAAAGAACGGCGTGCAATGCTGATTCTGAGCGCAAAATGGAAACTCGAAATACAAGAACACATTGAAGGACTAGGAGGGAAGGTACTTTGGGTAGACCCCAATGTCTTCAAGCTCATCACTCGTTGGTCCCACTCGATTTCCTTTCCAGAGAATATGCGCATGGACATCTAACTTCTTTTTTCCTTCTCGCCTTCTGTTTTTTTTTCTTTAGAATCTTCTAGTGGCATCATCGAACGTCTGAGCAACGACTTCTTGAATAGGTCAAAGAACGAGCGGATCAGCACTCATCTCCAAGAATGCAGGCTAGGCATCTACACTGGAAAACCAAATGTCACAACGATAATAAGTCGCCTAGATGAAATTGTTCAGACAATTCAATCGCAAACTATATCTGTGGCGCGAATTAAGTCAGAGAACCTCACTGGACTAGTATTGGATGAGCTAGCGAATATTACCAAGACAGCCTTGCAGTATGACGCAGAGAATGCAGTACGTCCTCCGTCTCTTCTCCTTCCTCGGAGCAGATACTTCTAAGTCGATGAATCGCAGAGCTAATCACCATTTGTAATTCCCTAGAAACTCAACGTGTCATGGCTCGCTCCATCTAATTCATCGACGGGGCAAGTCGAAACTCCTGCCGATATTGTGTTTAGGCTATTAATCGGCAGAGAGACTGTGCCTCACATCACTGGAGTTCACGTCATGTCAGGAGACAAGCCCTCCGGCTCCGACGACAGCTTTTTCTTGATCCACCAGCGTGAGAAGAGAGGCATGTCATGGAGAGACAAGTTACGACAGTGGTACCGACACGTCAACCCTGTCGGTAAAGCCATTGACATGGAGAAACCGACTCTCAACTTGAAAGAGAATATTGCATTGGTCCAGCCGAACGTCAGCATGTCCTCTGACGAGCAAGCCGAAGTCGTGGCCACGTTTGGCCACATTCTACATTCGACGCCGTCGGTTCGCCCGGCCAAGTCAGGCGGCAGCGGCAGCGGCAGCACGCGACGAGTCCTTTCGACTTGTATTCCACATCCAGCAGCCCTCACTCTCGTCACCTCCGATGCCGAAATCCCCAGGACTCAGAAAACAGCCATCGTCCTCCACTTCACACCAGACATCACCACAACCACCTCCCCATCCGCCTCCGCAAGCTCACGTCGCAGAGCGAGCCCCCTCCTCCGCCTCCGCATACCAGTCCACCCTCCGAACGTGTCCGAATTCTCCATTCCAGATACGGCCATCCTCGAAGCAATCATTCCCTGGAATCAAAGCGACATCTTGCTCCCAGGAGCCAGCGTAGATGTGCGCCTCACCCAAACCCGCCTTCTCCCACTGGACATCAAAAGTCAAGGATTCCTGCAAGATTTCCTGGATGCATCGCAATTCGATCTCCTCCAAGGAAAACTCCACACCCCCAGTCGCACAACCTTTTCCATACCCAATCGGTGGTCATCGTTCTCGCCCTCCTCCTCCTCCAAAAAACAAGACAAAAAGAAAGACAAAAAACAAGACAAAGCACAAGGTAAAAACGCCGACACCACAAACATACCGTACATGTTCACGGGCCTGGAGATCCAGCAAACCATCGCCATCGAATGGCACGGCCACACCCTCCAGTACAGCAGCATCGAGGCAGGCCAACACGCCGGCCAGCAGCAGAAACTGTCCCTCATAGCAGGCCCACCACAGGACCAACACCAAGACCGTAAAAGCCCCACTCGCGAACAACTGCTCAGTTTCCTAACCCTGGTGGATGAGACTGCATCTGGGGTTCATTTCTCGTGGGACCACGGCTACAAGCTCATGCAGGAGAAGGCTAAGGAGGAGTTTAGCTTGGACATGATGGACACGGAGGATGCGGCCGCTGACGGAGAAAAGGCAGACAAGGATGCGGTCGCTGACGGAGAAAAGGCAGACAAGGATGCGGTCGCTGACGGAGAAAAGGCAGACGAGGACGAGGGTCATTAATGCAGTTTATTCCCGACAAAGTGCGGCCTTCCTCCTATGGAGGGGGGGGGGGGGGGGGGGAACATGTCCAGGACGAAGTGCTTGGAGAAATCCGGGCAGCATGACAAAAGATATCTATTTCGACTTTTCATGGATGGGAGCCAGATAAGGAGCCCTCAAATCAAGTCATTATCCCCATCTGTCGGGTATCACAAACTCGACAATGTGTGCATAAGGGGAGCATTGACGAAATATGTAATGAGTCAGGTTCAACGGGTGAATCGTGTAAAATAGTGGTAGAATATGGGAAATTGGGGCTGCGTCATAGAACAGTGTATGAATAGACGGTATGTACCAGACGTGGCAAAGAAAAAATGCTCGATAAATTCACATAGAGTGTCAAGGAGGGTTGGGAGTACGGGCGCGTGTTTGGCTTGAGTAACAGGCGTCTCGGGTGACAAGTTATCATTTATCGTTGGAGAATCGGGTTTTCTAAGGGACGTTTTGAGTCTGAGGCGATCGGCTCTGCGTGTGCTGGCGGTGATGTTGACAATTGTGCGAACACGGAGATGAATCTCGCGTCAGGAAACATCACTCATTCACAGTCCAGTGTAACCAGATTGTCCATAGCGTCAGTGCGATGCCAGAATTAGAGTTTTTCATTTTCCATTTTTTTATTGGAATCACTTCTAGACTCTAACTTCTTTTTTTTTTCAGACAAATGAAAAAGTTTCCTTCTCAGACAAATGAAATAGTGTTATACCCCTGTTCCGCTGCCTCATGGGCAAATAGCTGAGACGTGCTCATCCATAGCAAAGTACATACTTGCATCGTAGTGAAGTAACAACATTATAATCAGGACTGTAACCGCTTTTAGACACAACAAGATCTTAACGAATTATTGAGTCGTTTATTTCTTGCCAGCCTTGGCAGCAGACTTGGTAACCTTGGCGGAACCAGCGGCGGCCTTCTCGACGGACTTGATGACACCGACAGCGACGGTTTGACGCATGTCACGGACGGCGAAACGACCAAGAGGGGGGTAATCAGTGAAAGCCTCAACACACATGGGCTTAGAGGGGACCATCTTGACAATGGCGGAGTCGCCAGACTTGATGAACTTGGGGGCGTCTTCGACGGCCTTACCAGTTCGTCGGTCAATCTTCTCCTTGATCTCGGCGAACTTGCAGGCAATGTGGGCGGTGTGGCAATCGAGGACGGGGGCGTAACCAGCACCGACCTGACCGGGGTGGTTCAGGACGATAACCTGGGCGTCGAAAGAAGCGGCACCCATGGGGGGGTCGTTCTTGGAGTCACCAGCAACGTTACCACGGCGGATATCCTTGACAGAGACGTTCTTCACGTTGAATCCGACGTTGTCACCGGGGTTACCCTCGGCCAGCTGCTCGTGGTGCATTTCCACGGACTTGACTTCAGTAGTGACGTTGGCAGGGGCGAAGGTAACGACCATACCGGGCTTGAGGACACCAGTCTCGATACGGCCGACAGGAACAGTTCCAATACCACCAATCTTGTAAACATCCTGAAGAGGGAGACGGAGAGGCTTGTCGGTAGGACGCTTGGGAGGCTCAATAGAGTCAATGGCCTCGAGCAAGGTCTTTCCAGTGGACTTGCCAGCCTTGGTCTCCTTCTCCCAGCCCTTGTACCAGGGGCAGTTGGTGGAGGCAGACAACATGTTGTCACCGTTGAACCCAGAGATGGGCACAAAGGCAACAGTCTTGGGGTTGTATCCAACCTTCTTGATGAAGTTGGAGGTTTCCTTAATAATTTCCTGGTAACGAGCCTCAGCCCACTTAGCGGTGTCCATCTTGTTGATGGCAACAATAAGCTGCTTGACTCCCAGGGTGTAGGCGAGCAGGGCGTGCTCACGAGTCTGGCCATCCTTGGAGATACCAGCCTCGAACTCACCAGTACCGGCAGCGATAATAAGAATAGCGCAATCGGCCTGGGAAGTACCAGTAATCATGTTCTTGATGAAATCACGGTGACCGGGAGCATCTGTAGAAGTAAGTTAGAGACAGTTGATATGAAGAACAGGCCAGCAAAACTTACCAATGACAGTGACCATGTACTTGGGAGTCTCAAACTTCCACAGGGCAATGTCAATGGTGATACCACGCTCACGCTCGGCCTTGAGCTTGTCAAGAACCCAAGCATACTTGAAAGAACCCTTGCCGAGCTCGGCAGCTTCCTATAATTGAAAAACTTGGTCAGCAAATCGGGTTTTGTCAAGTTGTTTTGATTGTGGCCGCGTGAAGTTGAACGTGGGTGAAGTAATCCCCAGCTGAAGACAGATGGGGTGGCAAGGCCCCACAAAAAAAAGAAAAAGAAAAAACTTCACATCGGGAGAAAAGGGCAGAGGCACCATGCCTTGTCCACTTGAGAAGCCGAAGCGACTCGGGAAATGTAGGCACGATTGGATATCGCTGGAAATGCGAGAAATAAAAAAGGGTTTTCATACCTTCTCGAACTTCTCAATGGTTCGCTTGTCAATACCACCACACTGGTAGATCAAGTGACCGGTGGTAGTGGACTTGCCCGAATCGACGTGGCTACGCACGAGTTAGTGTGTGAAATCGACGTTGTCGAATGTTAGAGCGATAAACATACCCCTAGAAGCAGAATCAGGTCAGCAATGATCATTCGGATGATTGAGCTCGAGTCAAACTTACGATAACGACCACGTTGATGTGGGTCTTTTCCTTCTTGTCGCCGGGAGCCATTTTGAAGGGTGATGAGATGAAAAGTTCTTTTGAGTTGTTGGGAGTAAAAAGGTGGTGAAAAAAGATACTATCACAGAGTCAGAAACTGATACAACCTCATGCGTATGGCGCAGGTATGATGATGAGGAGACATGGTGATGGAAGGATCACATACAAATATTCGCAGGTCGGATGCTTGAACCGGGTATGCGAGACGAGGAGCGAAAAGAGAGAAAAATTCGCAAAGTGGTGGTGGGAGGAGAGGACTTAAAAGGGCGGGTGGAGGGGGGGGGGGGGCGGGAGTGGGCTGGTGCTTGTTCTGCGCGCGCGGGGCAACCAGCAGAGAGGGGGGGCCGGCCACTGAGCTTTTCATGCTGTGACTACGTGTAACTAGCCCTAACAGAGCAGATGTATTTTTTTCTTCCTGCACTACCTGCAGGGTTTTTCATCCTGTTTCGCCCTTTCTTGGCGCCAATTGTGCGTGGCGCAAGCCAATCAGAGCAGCCGCATTGGCCCTTCGCAGCTCACGAACCAGGGAGTCGAGTCCTATCATTCATTTCATTTCACCTGGCCGAAAAGAGGGTTTGCCAATGAGACAGATAGATCAGATTCCCAAGGAGGCTCCTGGCTTCTCCTCTCAAGTTACCTTGAGTTGAAATGTCATGTCGCGACTGGCATCTTGGGGCATCGATGCTCTAATAATATGTATGCTTCAGCAGTTTCAGCGGAGATTTTGCAAATGCTGGAGCGAGCTGGCGACAGCAATGTGTGCCGCTCTCTCTGGCACTGACGTCGTCCATCATGAGCTCATTGACTCCATCTTCTCATTTCAGTCCAAGCACATAATCATGACGGCGTCTCCCAGTATACACAATCATCGTGTCGAAGCGACGGCGCCATAGCACGGTGGAGATGCGAAGAACCATTGTCGAACGGGGCATCACCAAAAAAAATACTCAATCGTGTTCAAACCAACAACAGCTGATGCTGTCGACAAGCATGCCATTATCAACTTGTCCCAAGACCAAACGCTTCACTTTGGAGGGGCTGTCTCACGGTACATGCTCTCTGATACTAGATACAAAGTGGAGACAAGGCTAGATCTGACCAAGCGTGTGAAAAAAAAAATTCACCGCGACCCAGGAAGCGTCTGCAGTAGGGGGAGGGGAAAAAAAAGCAGGGCTTTTATCTGCCCAACCCCTCCGCCGCCGCTGCCCAAGAAAAAATCGGCTTGAGCATGTGGTACTTGTGTACGGAGCTACCTACCTTCACTGTAGGTGCTTTGCATGCCGCATGAGTCACGTCCTTTTTTTTTTTTTTTTTCACCAACAAGCTTTCCTGTTGGATGGTACGATGGAGATCGAGATTCTGGAGCTAAGGCTTTTACTCCCGCCAATGCCATCCGTGATGTTTCCCCTGCCTCTTCCCGTCCACCGACGGACTGCAATGCAGTAGATTGTGACAAAGGGCCATATACTCGTATTTCTTGTTTTCTTATTCCGACGAGACGCGCCTCTTGTTTACCTATGAAAAGCAACCTAGCCCCGCGCCTCGACTTTTTCTCAGATTGCCTTGCCCCTCACCTCAACAAACGTCATGCCCCACCATTCGTCGTGGTCGCGCACCCGGCAGAGAGAGCTGTCATCGCAAAAAATATCCAGGTCTAGTCTGGCATGGTATGGTGTAATCAACGTGTGGTGCCACTCCAAACACCTTGACACGGGTTGCTTGTCCATCATCATCATCGTCATCATCATCCTCAATAACAACAACAACAACAGCAGCAGCAACACGACAAACGCCCAGTTCCTTCCTGCGTCGGTGAGTCATTCGGCGCGGTCAAGAAAGTAGCCGCCACTACCCTTCCTCGAAATTTTTGACATGGGTGTGGATTTTTTTTTTTTTTTTTTTTTTTTTTTTTTGGCTCTCTCCCGTCGCCCCACTCACATGCATCCGTTTGACAATCCGCACAAAAAAAAAATCCCCCCAAAAAACAGCATGACAAAGTGAGACCAGGGCTGGCGGGGGGGCGGGCGAAAGTGGTTGGCTGCAGCGCGTCTTCTCAGCCACAGCGGATCTCTCTGGTCTGATCGCATTTTCAGACTTGCGCGGCACATGCAATGAGAACGCACCCATGAGAAATTTGACGCCCTGGAGCAATGCATCTCACCGTTTGTCCAGCTTCATTTTTACCCTCCCTTTTTTGTCTTCCCAATATCTGAATCAGGGCATCCTGAGCAGTCGCCGACTGCCTATAAAATATCTCGCTCGACAACCCATTCTTAGACAGAAGACATCTGGTCTGGACACCTCCAAGACTCAGCGGCGACGCTCCCATTAACGCCTACAATGCTACACTCTAATAGTAAATCATGACTTTCGCTTGAGCTGCTCCGACAAAGTCAATCATCCGACTTTTGACATCTAAAATGCCGACTAGTCATCCCTTTGGAGGCGTCTCGAGAGACTACGTATCAAGTCAACACAACGCTTCTATTGCTGCGTTCTCTATCCTGAACGAAACATTTTGTTACCTGTACTGCGCAGTGACGTATTCGTAGTCATGGGACATGGATTCCTGGACTCACGGACTCGACATGATTACTGACAAAGTCCTTCGATTTGCAAACAACGACCCCCCTCGCCATTACACCTCTTTCTTCTTTGTGATCTGAGAGACTGGTCCTGCCATGATTTAATTGTGCTCGAGATGCGGTCATGTCCAGGTAATCCATTTCCATCAAGGGCGAACTTTTAGCATCCCAGCATGAGTAGTGTGCCCTCCGGCCGCGTTTGCTCCTCACTGCCCATTCAGATTCACCTTGACCTTGACTTGCAGTTTCGAGTGCATCTCGCTCTCCTAAACCATACACCACATTCAATGAACCATAGCTCCTCGAAGCATCCCTTCAGATGGCTACAAGTCCACCCACCCACCCACATAGCAGTCGAGCGTTACCCTACGCCTGTCTCCCTTGAACACAGTGTTCCCATTATTAAACATACATACAATTACATATGATGTATATCGTCTGATGTATATCGTCGATAGCTACACACACACTCGTACACACGCGCAAAAGGGCGTCGGCTAGATACATAAATCAGACATGCCTCATGTCGCTCTTGAGTATTATCTACAAATTGTATGCACGTTGTTGCTCAACTTTCTTTCCACATGAGCTCAAGTCGCCTGACCGGACTAAAGGAGCATCCTTCTTGACATTGCAACTGCTTCCACTGTAAAATTGAAAATAAAAAAAAATAAAAAAAAAAATACATGAGATAAACAATAAATAACAAATAGACAACATGAAACACATGAAACACATTTTCCCTCACTCATACTTGTCATTCGTCTTGCCGTCACCACCAGTGCTGTCGACACGCGCGGCTCTGACAGACCCTGCTGGTGTCTTGAGCCCCATCATCACGGCGGCCGCGACCACGGCAATGCCAGTCGCGCCCGCATTGTAGGCGTACTCGCGCCCGGCCCACCAGTACACGCTGGTGAAGAGAATCGGACCCAAACCCCGGCCGAGCTGTCCCCAGCTCCGCAAGTTGCCCAGCTTGGCACCCCGCTCATCAGCCTGGGCCTCGAAGCTGCTCAGGGCATTCAAGCCCGTCACCACCGTGGCGGACGTCATGGCAAGACACGTCGCCGCGGCGTACAACCCGCCAACACTGTCTATGCGACCCAGGAGATAAAAGGCCGTCAGACACGAAATCACACCGACCCGCACAGAGAGCAGCGGAGGGAGTCGTCGAGTGATACCTCCCTGGAGGATAGACGCCACGAGACCAATGAAGCCCAGCAGCCTGCCGTTCTTGCCCGACGTGAAGGTGAAGAGCTCATATGTCATAAAGGACAGGGAGCTTTCCATTCCAGAGAAGAACAGCAGGAAGAAGAAGTGCACTGCATTGAGTAAAACGTGCGAGTTGGTTCTCTGACTGGGCGCGACCATTTCGTTGTGGGCGCCCTTCTTCTCTTTCTCTTCCTTCTTCTCGTTGCCTTTCTCCCGTCTTTGTTGCGTCAGGGACGGTAGCGTCTCGGGGAGGTAAAAGTACAGATAAATAGTTTCGGTGACAATCAACACGAGACTGAAAATAGCAGCCGTGGCGAAGGGATTCGCGGCCACGAAGGACTTGGTGCTAAGCCACGCGCCCAGACCTGGGCCGAACGTAAAGGCGATGGAGAAGCATGCTCCAATAATGGCCATGGTAGAGCCCCTCGAGGACTCGTCGGATATGTCGCTCGCCATGGCAGTCGATAGCTGGATGTTGCCCTCGGAAAGACCGCCCACGACGCGGCTCGCGATAAAAGTCCGAAAGTCCACCGCGGCGACCCAGAGCAAGACGGAGAGCACGTTCCCACACATGGAAGTCAGGAGCGCGGTGCGGCGGCCGTATCGATCGGACAATCGTCCTATGATAGGAGATGCAATCGCCTGCAGCAATCTGAAAAAAGATAAATCAAAAAGAATGGCTTTTAGTTACTGGCCGGGCCGTAGCTGAACGAAGACATGGGAAGCCGCGTTTGAGCTTACGAGAACAAGGAGCCCATGGCCCCGCCGAGTAGAACAATATCATAGCGCGAGTCAATCGGCCGCGAAAAGGAAGCTTTATATCGGTTCAGACCTCCGAGCAGTTGTTGCAGCAAGGTCGACGGTCCGCCTCCAACCAGGGAAGGCGCTTCGCGGTCTCGATAAAACTCCAGTAGCTGGGGGAAAAGTGGTAGAATAAAGGTAAAAGATATCTGCGCTTGGATTGTCAGAATCAGAATCAGGATCAGAAAAGAACAAAAAAGAAAGAGATGGAAAACAGAAAGACCAGAGCGTTGCCACCCATCCAAGATGCCCATCTATCCAGCTTCCAGCTTACCAGATCTAGTAGTAGAGACACCACAATCACCTTGAGGACCCTCCGCCTCGTGGCAGCGTCAACCACAGCCATGGCAGGCAGGCGGGCAGGCGATTCGCGATTCGGCAGCTTTTGACACAGTCCTGAAAGCCTCGCCAGAATGATCTGTAGCAGTGTTAAGACCAAACCGAACCAAATCAAATCGAAAAAAAGAAAATAAAAAAGCTCAAGTCGGCCTGTCCAGGAAACAGAGAAGAACAAAATGTGGCCAAATGGACGTCGAGGCGGCCAGGATAGACCAGACCAGACGACGCTCCATTGTCGACACGGATGCATGTTTGAGCCTTTGAGGTGCCAGCCAAGCCGACCAGACATGGACCCACCGTGATACAAGCTGGCTGGGGCCTGAGCAGATAACATCCGCACCGCGCCTTGCGTGCCCCATGCGCCCGCGCCCCGGATGATGGCTGGAGCTTGACGTGTGCCTCTCCACAGAGCTCCCCAGCCTCAGCCCCCGACCCCAGCATCGTGTTGCACTTGCAAGGTGTGGTGTCAGGCAGGGACTGGAGGTTGTTTCGGGCAAAGTGCCAGCTCGGCAACTTGTCCATCCGCAAGATGGCACCGCGCGTTGCGTCGATGGTTTCCTTTTTCCTTTTCCTTTTTCTTTTTCCTTGTCGCTTCTCTCCCCCTTTATCTTATTCGCGAGAATTGGACGGTCGAGCGGGCGGAACATGCCATCACAACATTCAAGTTTTCATCAGGAGACCAAAAAAAAGGAGCACAGATAATGTAACATGCCATAAATTAACCGTTTGCGACAATCTGCTCACGCAACACATGCTCATGACCGACATGCATGGTTGTGATTTCTTTTTTCTGATCTCTCTTTCCCCCGCCCTCCCTTATCGCCTTTCTGTTTATTTTCTTTTTTTTTTCGCCTTCAAAGGCCCCAACCTCAGCGTCCCTTCGCTTACATGTATACAGACCAAAAGCTCAGACAAGATCCAGCACGAGGCGAATTCCCTTCGAGTTCTAATCTCTCAAGTTAGCAACGTTGGCGAACCATAAATAAGCAAAGTCTAAAATATTCATGTCACTTGGAGCAGAATACCCAAAAAAAGCGTACCTTGAAAGGAATGGGAATGAAGTAATCGGAAGCCATTTGGCAATCTCGAGCCGTGGTATTGAATATCCTTAAAACACCAACATCCCCCGGTCGACAATCGCTATCAAGATCACCTTCAAAGGCTCCGCCGCTTCCCCACCTGCGGAAGAGCTTGGCGAGTGCAAGATGCAACTCGGCGGTGGCGAGCGCCATGCCCAAACAGCTGCGTGTGCCGCCTCCAAAGACGGTCAAGTATTTGTCCAGACGCTCTCCACCGGTCAACCAGCGCTCGGGATGAAAGCCCAGCGGATCTGGAAAGATTGTCTCGTCCATGATGGTCTTGTACGGGCTCATGCTGACGACGGTATTGGGAGGTATATACCATTCCTTCCTGTTCTCGCGGTCGTGTACAACATGAGATTCGTCGCGCGCAAGTCGGGGCAGTCTACCACTGGTGCCAATGCCATGTCGCAAAGCTTCCTTGACCACGGCCCGAAGAAAAGGTAACGACTCCAGCTTGGCAAGCGGCACAACCTCGTTGGGGTCTGCAATGGCCTCGAAGAGCTCGTCTCGCAGTCTTTTCAGGACAGCGGGACGGTGTAGAAGATGAAAGGTGGCTATGGAAAGGGTCCAGGATGTAGTGAGAGTGCCGCCTTGTACGAGGATCTGGCCTTCCTGAGCCAGTCGTGCTGGTGTCTTCTCGTGGTCCGGCAATGCCTTGGAAGAGAGCAACTCGTGGAAAATGGTAGGATGATTCACGTCAAGCTGCCATTTTCCAGTATTCTCAGTCGCTTTGATCATGGCGATTTGGTCAAGAATGTCGTTTTTCATCTTCAGAAATCCGGACCAACCTAGGGAAATGATTAACAAAAGACAGATTGTTCAGGCTTCAAAGTCGACAAGGGGACAGCCGCCCGCGTACCAGGAATCCATCGGCCAGAAAAGGACTCTGGCAACGAATTGATCAAAGTCAGGGCCCAATTTGCGTGCTTGATCAAAGGTCCCATATGGGTTCCCACCAACAAGTTATTGGTGAATTTAGCGCCAAAATCTGACTGTTCAACTGCATTGCACATGTTAGATTTTTGATTTTTTTTTTAAAAAAAAAACACTCCAAGCCTGGCTAAAGCGGGAGCTGGTGCAACATACTGAGATGATCACTTCGTGCAAAGGCGTATTCGTTGATGACATCTGACAACCCCCAAGGTCAGTTACCCGGGCCGTTTTACTTCACCAAGCTTTCCAAGTTGGCACGAGACACACCGTTTGTAAAAGCCGAGAATGGGTACATCATGTCAAGTGGTCGCCTGTCCTGCGCGGCTGCAAATTTTTGCAGAGCCTCTAGAAGGCCATCGACTCTCTCTTCGATGACGGACTGCAAATTGCGGACGCTCTGTGTAGAGAAGAATGGATTGAGAGCTGATCTTCGAACTTTATGTTGGTCGTGGTCAATAGTTGCGAGCGCGCTGTCTTGTAGTGGATAGAAAATGTTAGAAGATGCGTTTGCAAAACGGTGATTACAGAGTCGTCGTGCCGCGAGAACCAAAAAAAATAAAAAAATAAAAAAAAAAATAAAAAAAAATAACAATAAGTAAAGATGGGCGTACTAGGAGCTCCAAACTTGAGAAGAATCCCGTTAGTATTCCAGAACTAGTTGAGGTTGAGCCGCGATAGAGGATGAGCGACTAACTTGCTTCGTCCAAAAATGCCACTTGTCTCGTGGTCTCGTCGGGCCCCCAAATAAGTCATCATGAAAGTCGTCTTCTCCCACATGAACCTCCCAGGGACTGATTCGAACGACAGAGCCGTACTTCTTGTGCAATTCCAGAATCTTGAACGTGTACTTGCCGCCAAGAATGATGTCGTAGTAGAACTCATAGTATTGGGTCAATGCTGCGAGCCTCGGTCCAGGGATATGAGCGATGGGACTGAGATAGAGTCTCTGCACTGCGATGACGATGGCATACAAGAGCCAAATGACGCCTGCTACGGCTAGTATCTGTTCCCATGACAGGCTAATCAGCAGATTGAGAATCGACATTTTTTTTTTCTTCCTTGCAAAAGTATGATGATGGTGTCTCGGTGACTTGTATGGCAATGGCTGGCTCTTTATCTTGGTGTCTTGTTTTCTTTTTGATTTGCCTTGTTATTTGTTTGACTTTTTTTTTTTCTTTTTTTTTCTTCTTTTTTTTCTTATTTGTTTCTTTCTTTTTCGTTTTCCTTTTTTTCTTTTTTTTATAAGCAACAGCGCTCGTCACACCACATATTTCGAATCCATTCACTTTTCTTCGTCAGTACCAACAGGCAAGTCTGTTTGCTTTGATGATTTGGTCAACGCAACTGTCCGATTAAGGTGACGCCTAGGAACGAGAAGACACGAGCATGTTCATGGACATTGAAGGCACGTCGGAGAGCTTAATATGTACAGCCTGGACAACAATACTCCTCTTACATCCTGATCCTCCCCCCTCACGTCGAGCTGCCACACTTGGCTTGATAGCTGGACATGAGTTATATGGGCTATGACATCTCGCATGTCAAATCTTGAAAGCCGAGCCCAATAGTCCC
>SRPZ01000312.1:0-32771 GCA_018360255.1 Claviceps maximensis
GAATACGTTCTTAGGTGAGAGTGATGGCCAGGGGGGGGGGGGGGGGGGTTCTTGTAGAAAAAATCGGCAAATGATGCCGTGTACATACAAATGTACATGGATGTCCCGGGGAACCTCCCAACCGAAATGGAAACTCAACACGTAATTTTATCCCGACACCGTGCTGCTGGGGAAGTGGAAGTGAGTGTAGGGAAATTTGGGCCTTGGCACGTCCAACGGTGCCTTCTGGTCCGCGAGGAGGGGCAAAAACTGTAGAGCCACGGTTTTTTTTTTTCTTTTTTTTTTCTTTTTTTTGGCGGAGGGCGGGGGGGTTTTGTTTTATTTTTCTCTGACGGGGAAAATTCGCGTACGCAAAAAAAAAAGAAACATAAGATACCAAGCTGTCGGATTCACTCGACAAGACAGCACCATCAGGATACATAAAAGGTTAGACGAAAAACGAAAGAAGAATTATAGCTAGCCGACAGCTGACAGCTTACATACATATGTGCTATTGGAGCGTGTTCCGCCACGAACGGCGCCAGTGGAAATATGGTTGTATCAAGTCGATTGAATTGTTTGCTGCTGCGTGCCATTGCTCAGCGGGTGGGAAAAAGAAACGACAAAATCACCCCTGGTCTCCTCAGGGGGTCCCGAAGCTGCGCTGGGATGCCTGTGCCTGTGCCTGTGCCTGTGTCATGCTTGTTCCGTCTAATTGGTATTCTAACCAGGAAGCTAGAGCATGTGAGCAAGATGAGATAAGGTCCCCTTTTGTGCCCCCCCCCCCCCCCCCCCCCCCCTTTTTTTTTTTTTCTTTTTTTCCTTTTTTTCCCCTTGATGCCTCATTGCACTATCGTCCGAGCTCGATACGGGGAAAAGTTCACAGAGGAGTGTTCTGGACTCTAAAAATCTACTACTATCCTGGGACAAGGTTGTATAAATGCCGTTCTTCTCTGCTGGTGACCTTTGGGAAATCTGGGGCTGGGCACCGGATCAGAACATGTTTTTCCGTGTCTCGCCGTGCTGGGCTGGATCAAGCGACCATCTCTGGATCTCTGGGATCTTGATTCAGATTGAGACTACTCTACCGGTTACTTGTGGGCTGCCGTGTTGGATAAATTCTCCGAATGCTCCCGTGGTAGAGACCGGGGGTGAAGTCCACATCGGGGAAATGACCTCGTGTAACGAGAGTGGACTGTGCATGAGATGGGAGTTTCATTTGATGAGGAAGAAGAAATGAAGAAAGAGAAGGAAGAAAGAGAAAGAAGAAAAGAGAACCCCACTTGGATAGCCGTGTTTTTCTTCAACCGTCGAATATAGTTTGAAATTGCATCCTACTACTAAACGCACACCCTATTTCCCCTTTTAAGCGAAAAAAGAGAAAATGAAGAAGAAGAGGATATAATACAAAGAAAAGTGAAAAAGAAAAAAAACAGAGAAATGAAGGCCATAATGTAAGCTGAAGTACAGTCTGGCCCCTAAATCAATTGACAAAGTGAAAAGCCTTCTGACCCCAGCAGCGATAACTTCAGGCAGAGTAATTAGCTAGAGACTTTTTATAATGCAGTGTTTACAAGAGCCACTCCCCATGAGAAACCTCTACTCCTTGAGGAATGAGCACTACTTGATATACCTTTCTTGCATTGCTATATAATAGAACTCTTGAAGCTCCAGGTAAAGCAGCTGAACCACCGATTCATGAAGGGATTTTATAAAATAATTCATGGACCACAGTGTGAGTGTGAGAATCTTTATGTAGTAAGAAACCACAGTGTGTGAATCTACACCCAGCAAGAAGATACTTCTTGTCTCGCCACGATAGATCTTGAGGCAGATGGTAGCTTCGAAAAGAAATGACAGAGATAAAGCTGTAGGTATTCTTTGTAGTTGTCACTTTGGTTAATAACACCAAAAAGATACATAATGCTGCGTTTCTATATGCAGCGCACGAATCATCGACTACAAATGGGAGCTTCAATTTTATTAAAAAAAAACGGGAACTAATGACATATAATCTTATTTCATCAGCAAGAGGTGATGTACAGCACAAGCCGAGGGTCCACGAGACTACCCTGCTCGAGTTCTGTCTCGTGAACAATCGAAACGGTCCCCAAGGATTATATGTTTCTTTTTTAGAAGTGTCCTCGGAAAATGGAGGTTCTTCATCGGCCTCCTCTCGCAGAGAGTAATTTCAAAAACATTACTACCTTTGGAAAGGGACATGCGCAACCGGCCGCCCCTGCGTCTCATTCCCCGCCCCCGAGCGGCGGAATAATGCCAGCGATCCCTGCCGACTACCGTTTTGATGTTGAAAACCCGGTCACAAGATGACAGAAAGGAAGCGCATATTTATATAGAAACGAAAAACAAGGGTAATCCCAAGAAAGGAAAAGAAGAAAAAAAAAACAAGGAAAAGAAAAACGAGCCAACGACGGTCCCTGAAGAGCCGTCTGCTGAGACGACAGCTTTTGGCGCAGTAGTGGTCCTGCCGTCTCCCGTCATCAGCATCATCTTGCATGTCTACATGCACGCTCCCCCTGCTTTTTTTTTTCTTGCAAGTCTATCTTGTTGGAGCGCGCTCAATCTTGCAAAGCCACTTAATTTAACTTGCTTGACTGCGCGTTGTAAGCCCCATTGGCGAGGGGAGAAGGAAAAGGCAGAATCGGTTCCCGAGGAGGATGCCGCCGTGATGGTGGGAAAAGAGG
Organism: Claviceps maximensis; assembly: GCA_018360255.1. NCBI lineage: Eukaryota > Fungi > Ascomycota > Sordariomycetes > Hypocreales > Clavicipitaceae > Claviceps > Claviceps maximensis. Next base: position 2,685 of record SRPZ01000312.1, read on the forward strand.
GCAGCTGTGCAGAAACATGACAAAAACAATGTTAAAGAAAAAGGAGGACAAGAAACATGGAAAAGACGAAAGAAGAAGACCAAAAACAAATCCTCCTTGTTCATCTTGATGTCGTCAATAACTCTCAGCTGAGAGACGTCTTCGGTAGTATCTCAACAGCAACACCAGGCGCGTCTTGTGCCCGAATCCTCCTGGCGCGATCTGGACCATGTATCTGTCGTAAAAAAAAAAATAGCGCATACGAGTCTTGGTGCCTTGAGAAAGAAAGGGATTTGCCGCAGTGGAGAATGAGAAGATCTACAAGCCTGCACAATGGGATGCATTCTGCATTCTGCACGGGACACGAAAGAAGAAAGAATACAGGTAGATGAAAGACGGAGTGTCTTCCGCGCGGGAGACTATTTTTCTTTTCTTTTTCCCTGAACATTATTCCACAGGTGTAACTCATGAGTGAAGCAAAAGGGCTTCTCGTACATGCACGTGTCCTTATACTGGGCGTGAGCTTTCCACCGTTTGAATTTATCGACATGTATATATAGATAAAGGCAGAGAAGAAAACCAGCGACAAAGAAAAGAAGTAAACCAAATTATGCATTCGTAAGAGGTCGCCACTTGACTCATTGACTTTGTCTTTTTGCTGTCTGTCCTCCCTGCATATCGAACCTTTTGCGGCGAGACATACAGCGTCCCCATGCGTGGGAGCCCATGTTCGAACGCAGCACAACGCATTCAAGGGCCACAGCATGGGGACCGATTTCCCTGAGAGGCAGAGGCGGAGGGGAGCAGCAGTGGGAGGGAAATGAATCTGCCTTTTCCCGCTCGATCCATCGCAGCTATCCCGGCCATAGGTCAACGGAAATTAGGTTTCGGCAACGATCGAGTTGCAAAATCAAAGGACCTCGACGCGATTCCAGTCGAATGTTTCTTTGTTTTTATTTTTTTATTTTTTTGAGGTAAGGAGGATTAATAATGGTGATGGTAGAAAAGATAGAAAACAAGGTCAACAGATTCGTATAAAGCACTAGGCTGACGCAAAAGGACTTGTATTGAATAGTATCTCTTTATATATAAATATAAAAAAAAAAAAAGTGAACCCTTCTCGTCTGATGACTCCTCCGCAGACCGAAACTCACAAAAGAATGAAAAAAAAAAGCAAAGGTGACGAGAATGGAAGTGTTTCCCAAAGGAAGAAGAAGACAGAGAAACAAAAGCTTTCCCAATCAGATAACAAAAAGAAATATCTGAAAAGTTCAGCTCAGCTCGTGCCAACAGACTCGGTCAATGAAGACTAACTCCCACTACCTTTTTTTTCTTACATGAGTTACAAGATCTGCTTCGGTTCGCCAACCACGCCGAAAAGCCCGACAAGTTTTTCTTTTAATCTTTTTCTACACGATCAAAAACAGAATTTCGTTCCAAGAAGCAAAAAAATACAAAAATGAGCAAAGCTTCCCTCTTTCAATACACAATAAGGGGGAATGTATTTTCAGAGAAGAAACCCAGCATCCATCATCCCGTCACACGACTGCTTCTGTTCCTAGTCGGCTGCCGAAACGCACGGGCTAGTCAAGAGAGAGGGGATAAGGCTATCTCTTTCGGAGGCATTTCGGGCAATCGACGACTCTCGTTCCAGGACGCGGTTATGTCAATATCGGTCGGTGGAAACGAGAAATTTACAACTTGAGGCAGTTGAGTCCAAGGTTGACCAAACCGTTCTATATAAGAAGAGCACAAAATACATATTAGTCAACTGTCTTTCTCAAAAAAGGGACGATCGGTTCAGCAAAACACAGATTCACCGTACCTGAACAGAACTGTCGCTGCAGCAGTAAGAGTCATCACCGCAGGTTTTACCCAGAACGTTCACCGTGCAACTGAGTTGCTTGAGGATATTGCCGATGGGGAGTATTCCCAAGAGGCTGCCTTGGTTGACGGTGGAGTGGTCGTCGATGCCGCAGCAGACATAGTTGTTATGTCCGTTGGTGCTGCACGGATTGCCAGAGCCTCCGGTAGGAACGGCGATGACGGTAGCGGCGAGAGCCAAGATTGCGGCAGTCCACTTCATGTTGACGGTTTGTTGGGGCGGAGGAGAAACGAAGAAGCTTCCGAGTAAAGAGTGTAGTAAAGACTGTTAATTGAAACTTCTGCGAAGATTGTTAGCGGGATGAAAAGAAAGAAACAAGGTGGTTGCAGTCGAATGGGAGTATTGAGGCCTTTTATATCCAACAGCTTTCTCTTCAAGTGTCTCGTATTACTTCTTCCTATCATCTGGGAAAAACTTTCCATGGAAGCACACAAGATCCTTGCCGTGGAGATTTCTCCGTACCAAATTTTCAGTCATCAAGCCATCCCTCATGACCGGTTGTACCAGGCTCGCTGTTGCATGCTGCATGCTACGCCATGTACACGCCCGGGTGCACATCACGAAGTTCATCTTGCATGCAGCCTCCACCGGAACTGCTTTTTCCTTGGAAGTTGCAAGAAAACTACCAGGGGTAGCGCTTTTTCTTTCTTTTTGCTTGACTGTTGCAGGGGAATTTCGACTCTCCGAAAACCACCCCCCTCCCTTGGCCCGCTCACACCCCTCCTCTTCTCTCTTTCGAGCGCCTTATAGTAAATGCCAAGTCGATTTTTCTGGACATCATGTTCTAGGATCGACACAAATAGTTTGCTGCTTGCCTACTCATGCAGATGCCGTGCGCGACGAGGCTGACATTGAAAAGGTACACGTGAATGCATGTACATACATAGATGCTAGCTGCAACGTGCAACCTCAGCTGAGGCCTGGACATCAGGACTAAAAGAGGGCGATCAAGAAAAAATTAAAATTGAATAGTCACAGTCAAGTCAAGGTGCGTGGCATCACTACATACCTTGCGGAACCCAACATTGCCACCGCCTCCTGGTAGTCACTCTTATGCTACCAGCCAAAAGTAACATAGATTGCATATTCGACGTACGTGGCTTGGAGAGCCTCTTGTTTTCCGATCGCCACTCCAGTTACGGAACACACACAAACCCACTCGGATACATATGGATTTATGTACAATCACACCAAATTAAAAGGCCAATACGGCTGCGGGATCTGTTGGACCCTCGTGAACAGCCTCTGCGTTTCTTTCTGGACGTTTCATCCAACCAAGGCCTTCCGTCGATGTGTTGTATTTCCTTCTACTTTTGTTCTCTGATCAGGTTGTCCGCAAAAGCCGGCAAGCCCTACAGGATCTTTAGCTCAGTCCCTCATTCAATGTCTTATACTTGGCATGTGCGAGAGGGCGTACCAACCAGTCGAGACATTGGGTTTGTACCAACACATCTGTAAAGTAGCTATTTGCTACTATCTAGACAGGTCCAACCAGATGATTATATTTTCAAAGGAATGATCAACGCTACTTTACTAGGTTCCATAGCGATGGGGGGGACCTCTGTGGACGTCGTGCTAAGACAAAGTGTAGTGTATTTCCGCGGGTCCTGGCTCATAGTGTCCGATTGTGTATCGGCAAATGGGGAATAAGAGCTTACCATTGGTATAGCTTGTGATTGGAAAGATTGGCTCGCGTGGATTCGTCCACATGCACATCATCATGCACGACTTTTGTGCCTGATTCTTGCTGGATGCTGAGCACTCTTTTCTCGACCCTTACTCGTACGATGTTTTTTTTATCAAACGACCCGGAACTATGTATCATATGGCAGTCAATAATCTGGTTACACAGCAGTTCATGGGAACGAGAGAAGAACCGCTCCCTGGGTGTGGCGCGAGATGCACGTTGTCAGTTGTACATACGGCTTTATTCCCATCGTATGTTTGCCCCTAGCTTTTACCGCAACCACAGTGGTCCGCGTTCAAGTTTCCGAGCACTTTGGTCTGGTCACTGTCTTGTGCTAGGTGACTAGCCTCAGACACACCGAAGCCAGAATGTGAAAGAAGGGTGAGATTAACGACAGGGCAGCGGATGAACCCGAGAAAAAAAAGAGAAAAAAAAGAGAAAAGAAAAGAAAAGAATAGAAAAGAATAGACAGACAGAATAGTGACGGCGACACGATGTAAGAGGAGCGATACGTAGCAGCACGGCTCGCATGACCGCCACACGTGCCGTCAGGGATAGGAGGTACTCTTACCATTGGTCCTAGATGTGTCAGCCTGCTCTGGTGCTGGATATGTTTTACGAAGGGCCGAAGCCAAGGTACAAGCTCCCTCCATGGTCCAGCGTCCACGGCTTGCCCATTGACTCCATCTACAGACAACATCTGCTTGGGAACATGATAATTTTGTTCAACTATTCTTGTACTCATGTGCCTCCTGTCACTCGAAATGACGCTTCCTCTCCCCTGATGGTCGCTACAGATGCAACATTGGGTGGGACTTCTCCCGGAAGCCAAGCTGGGATTTACAGTTCTCGGGAATCCATGTCGATGAAGGGAGTTTCGAAGCGCGTTGTCCACCTGCGCAATAGCGAATAGCTAGTCATCGGCCGATCGCTCACACGGGTTTCATGACGTCGAGATACGAGGTACAATGCATGGAACTAGGTCAAGATTAGAATGACAACAACGAAATGGGACAAAGCAAAACATTTGTCACAACAAGAGGAAGACAGACTCGCAAAGAATGATTGATCTTTTTTTCTTTCGGTACGCTATTATCAGTCGTACAAGATGGCGAAGATATATTCGAGAGCTGAGTGTTGATGAGGCCATAGGGAACTCAAACTATCGAGCCAGAAATTTTGCATTGAAGAAATTTGGCAAAAGATGTCCGATTATTGGACTTAGTTCGTCTTCATCTTGCTATTGCTATTGCTGCCGTGTTGACCACGGCCAGTGCAGGCAGGAGTTATGAAACTGGAACATGGCTTCTTGGCGAAAAATTAGTATCTGCGGAGAAATATGCCACTGGGCCATAAAATGCTTCATCGAGAGCATCTGTACCAATCAAGAGCTGTTAAATACCTGATGAATGGAATAGCATAGCATGTCCAATGACCTGCCGATCAAAGCCTTGGTCCCCAGGTACTCCCTCATCTTGTTGAGCATTGGCCTCGTGGCTTTTTCTCTCCCATTCAGAATACGTACGGTGCATGTTTGTCACACGGGCGGTCGGGGTTTGGAAGACTGGGTGAACTAATGACTCTACTCCTATACTCACCATTGTAGGACATGGCACAAGCTATGTTCTTGGACTGGCCTGACCAAGCCAAGATGAGAGTCCACAGCAGAGGTCGATATCACAAATCCTGGGGTGCGTCGAATAAATGCCCTGGCTGCTCAGCACGGCGCCATCCGTTTCTTGTCAGTCATCATGGGCATTGGGTGTTGCCATCGCGGTGGTTCGTGAATTGCTGAAGCGATGCGCTTGCCGGACAGGTCTCGTGAATGCAGTCAGCTGGCCACGCTATTGCTGGCGATTGGACAGGTAAGCCCAGGTTGTCATGCGTCTCCCCTTTCAGCTGCGGTGATAGAGGCTCATTTCGCGTTGCACTGGAGTCGAGAGGTGGTGCATGGTGCGAGCGACACAAAAACGACGAAGCAAGAAAAGATTCGAAGCGCAAAGGCTAAACGAACTACGATGCTCGACACGGCTGGCCACCAATAAAGAATTTAAGTGGCCAGGATCAAGATGAAGGAGCTACCAGGTCGCACTCGTGGGCTCCTGCTTTCTCTGTCCAAACTCCAGCCGACGTCTCGCCTGCCGTCATTGTAGTCTACATGTATCCTCTTGCCGCTGCACGCCCCACAGTACCCCTGAGTGACGTGATGACGTGGTCTGGTCTTGCTGATTTGGTATTCTATCGACGTTTGATGTTAGGTCATTAAGAGTAAGACATGTAGAAGCGGGACAGTACCCAGGTGTTGAAGTTAACCAATTGGCAAATAAGGTACTTCTAGATTGGTTAAACACTGGCGATGCTCATTGAACCTAAGCCGGAGCATGCAAATGTGAGCAGTTTTTTCTCATGCTTGGTGGGTGGTTGAAGAGCTTTTAGGGAGGAAAACAGTGAAGAAACAAAGAGCGGAAATCTGACAATTATAACGACACAATGCATTCTCTCGCTTGACTTTGAGCGACTTGTCCCTACGTCAAGCAGGGACACAAAAAAAGACATTCACAAAAAATAAATTTGTGACACCTGAGGGATTCGAACCCTCGCCTATTACTAGACCGCGAAGAGGGGCGACTGCGCTGGATCAACGCAACCGATCGCCTGAACACGGCGCCTTAGACCACTCGGCCAAAGTGCCTGATTTAACTTATGATCAGCGGTATCTTATTAGAGAATATGTAGTACAAGCGCTCTTCTTCTTCACGCGTGACTTGAATTCTAACTTTCGCAACCCCAAACCCAAATCCAGCCTTGCCTATCGTCCAAAGTCTCAATATCCAATTACCGACGACAAACCAACACCTTTTCATGTTCCTTCCAGTCCAATCGCGCGATCGAATACTGCACGTTCCCAACTTTTCTCCCATCGATGCTTGTTTCCCGTCTCTCCTGCCTCATTGTCCACACAAAACCCTGCTTCCTCTTCTCCACGAAGCCAATTTCCAAGTGCCGTGGTGGCAAGCAGGGAAGTCTTACCTCCACCTGCTCTGCGAATGGCCTTTCTCGTACACTCCTCCCACAAGACTAAAATTATCAGCTGTTTCTCATGGTTTCTAATACGCGTGGATCAAATTCTCCGAGTGTTCCCCATTACCGGTCACCGCAGCGGCGTCTCTCTCCATTCGCTGCCCTGTGGCTGCTGCCACCGGTGAGAGGTTGGACAATCCTGGCGGTATTTCTTCCTCGGGTGGCAATTATCGAGGGGGGAAAGGATCAATGAAGAAAGGACAGAAACACGAGAGGAGGCGTTCGGCCCGTCGCGCAACGGCATCATGGCGTCGAGATCATCTTTCTTTTTTTCTTTCTTTTTTTCTCCTAAACCAATATTTCTAAAGTCGTGATATTTTATTTCTTGTTTTGCAGGGGCTTACTTCCACATTTCCTGTGTAGCCGACTGTGGTATTCTATTAGAGAAGCCTGTTTTTTTTTTTTTTTGTGCACTCCTCCCGCTTAGCTCAGGAATACGAATAATTCAATTCGGCCTTGCTGTGGCATTCTTTCCTCCCATTTACATGCGCCAAGATTTTTCTAATTGATCAATTTATTCTTTTTTGGAGTTTTGATTCTTGATTTTTGACAGGGCCACACAGCATCGGTCGACTCAAATGACAGAGCCGTGTCTCGTGTTTTTGCAGCACTCCATGTTTGTTGAGGGCGCTGGCAAGTCTCTTCCTTGTTCGTGGATTTTGAAAAAAAATCCTCTGGCTGTCGAAGACCTACAGGCACACCGGCGTGCTTCATCGTAAATGATGATACTGTGTGGCACTGCTTCGTCGGTCACTCGGAAGTCGGCCTCTGCGAGACAAGTGTAGGACAAAGTCCAATGTTTACAAGGAGGCGTTTTTGTCACTGTGGCTGCGACGTCGTAAGCTGCTGAACTCTCTGAGTCGAGGACTTTGATTCCGTCGGTAGGAAATATGTTCTTCTTGGAGAATCAATAAACATCTGCCGCACATCAAGCAGCCAACTTTGTTGTATCCAGTGGCGGACTTGTCATGGTACGTTCCTACAGACAGCCGCATACTTCACTCACTACACGTACATGTATTTATGCACATACAATACAGTATTCATGGAATGGAGCGAGGATCCGTCAGGCATCTTGTTGCCATGGCGCTGTGCCAGATTCTTGTGCGCGCCAGTTCTCTCAAGCTGCCAGTTCTCCGAGCGTAGACAACCAGACCGCTTCTTTCCTTTTTCGAAGCCACTCCAGCCTCATCACACTCGTCTCTACCATAAAGACAAGGTTCAAGCATAAGATCGTCGCAGCCGGACCATTTATCCCAGACCGCAGACGCTATTCTCGTCTTCGCTCGTGCCAGACACGATTCTGGGAATAGGCACACCGCACGCGCGATGCACGGCAACGACATTTGCCTCAGCGTCAAGCTATCCAGGATTCAACGTTCCGCAGAGACACTCGAGTTTTTACTCGGGTAATGTCTGTCTTAGGTTTGTTTTTGTCTGGCCCATCTCGCCGCGGGACGTATTCATGGACGCAAGCTCGGAAAGTGTGCCCAGCTACTTCCCTGCCACGATTCGCGTACCTCTTGTTGAGTCACTTACTAGCTGGTGAAAAGTACTCCATGACTGACTGAGTTTTGATATGCGAGAGCTCCGCCTGCCTCTGAGTGAGGAGAGACATGACAGATTGGTGTTGCATCGGCCTGTTCAAGACATGGGACGGCCTCGTCAACGCGGTTGTCAACTTGACCTTGGTGGGACCCGGAATCCGTGAAAGCGTCATGGAAATAAAATATTATGTCAGTTGACACATTTGCTGTGATATTGGTTCAGGTTCAGGAATTTGTGCTTTCCTCCCCTCCCCATTGAGACAACATACTCTTCGGCAGCATTCTTTTTGAAACACTTTCGGAGCAAGACAGGCGGCGAGGAAAATATCAGGCCACATTTCTATTCCGTAGTTTTATTGCGATTTTCCCAACTGCGAGATGATATGGCTTGCAAATCAAGTTTCTTTTCCGCTTGTCCTTACTCTACCGCCTTTTTTAATCTGCAAAAATATCACACTTTCTGAACACCATTTCAATAGCCTACTTTGACCGAGGCAGAATGGGCTTCCCACGTCAATCGCCTGAAACGGGAGACGAAACGCACGCTATACTGGCCCAACGGGACAGACAAAACTCAACATAGGCACACGGAATGATGATGAATTATTTCAGTCATCATCGTGTCAGGAACGAAAAAAAGAAAACTCAGAAACTCGTGGCATCAACGTCGAGCTGCGCCGCCATTAGACATAACTCGTTCTGGCACTCACGTTTCGAGGATATGGTGCTTGGAGCGATCGTCCCTCCATTCCCAATTCTTTCGGGCATCGGTGCTTGAATGTGATACAGAAACTTCTTGGATCCTCTCTTCTTCAGACCTTTCAACATATGTACACTGGTCGACTTGTTGAGGGGTAGAGACTGTTTTTGGCCTCTGAAAAGGAACGTATGGGAAAGAACAAAAGAATACATCCTTGACTCAACTTTCAACACTCGCAGGTAGCAAAAAAAACAATTTTTTTTTCTTTACTCCGACATCTGTCGAGCCAACGGTACTGATCCGCGTGATCCTTGAGCGGGTCGCTTTCGAGCGTTCGCACTCCAACACATGAAGTGCATTGCATCTCTCCGTGATGTTCCCTTGTTAAACAATATAGAGAGGCACGTCGGGAATAGCTTTTTTTCGTGTTCGTGTCAAAGACCAGCTGGCGTTGTCGCTGTAAAAAAGAACGGGCGGGCATGTTGAATATATGGGACGGGCTGGCATTATGATGGCGCGACATGTGCGGCTCTTTTCTATCATCATGAGACCTGACTCTAAAAAGGGTTCTTTTGCTTCGTTTCGATTCGAAACGCAAAATTTGCATGGTGCATGACAATGGTGCAAAGCAAAGCGTGTCAGGCCTCAGCATAAGCAACCTATCGCGCGGAGGCACACATGATTTTTTTTTTTTCTAAGTCCTATCCTAATTTACTAGTGAAACACATACAAAGGAAAATAGTTATATAAAGCGAGCAGTGGGCCTACCCTATCTATGTATAAATATATATAATTCTATACAGAGGTAAGTAATATAGTAACCTAAGATATGCTCACTATATAACACACCCCTTAATTATATTTATTAGATATAATTAGTTAATTATATATTTAGAATTAGCTATAAGTTAGTAATATAAGCTTAAAGTAAAAAAGCATAAATTTATAAGGAAAAAAGCTTCTTTTTTTAGGGCCTTTTTCTCTTACTTTTCTAAAAGCTTAGAATTCCCTCTTTTTTCCTCCTTATAAGTACTTTTCTTATTATAATTAGCTTTATTTAATTATATAAAATTATTTATTATAATATATTTAGGTAAGGAGTACTATAGAATAGAATAGTAATTTATTTTTAAAGGGTATTTTATCTAAATTTCTTTTAATTTTAAGGCTTATAATACTAGTAATTCTTTTAGTTATAACTCTTAGGCTTAGCTAATAACTAAGAAGCTATTAGCTAAAAAAATACCTTTACTAAATAGTAGGCTAGCTATAAGTAGTAAAAGCAATATTTTTATTATTTTATTAATAATTATAATAGTAAAGAATTTATTAAAAAAAGAGCCTTTAGTAGTAAAGTAAATATTAAAAGGTAGGAAGTATTTTCTTTTTAAGCCTATAAATATAAGTAATATAAGTAATACTTTTACTACTCCTTTAAAGCATTAATAAAGGTCTTAAACTATATATAATAGTCTTTATCTTTTTATTTTACCTTATTAACCTCTTTTTTCTTAATAGCCTTAGACTTTTATATAGCTTAGTACTTTATAAAGCATTTCTTATAAGGAATATATATAGGCTATTATTACTAGTAAGGGTAGAAAAGGGAGCTACTATAAGGTTAAGTCTAGCTAATTTTAGAAATACTTTTAATATAAAATAAGTAGTTATTATTATAATTCTTTATATTTTATTTTAGTCTTTATTACTAAATAAATACTATTAATATAGGCTAGAAAAAAAAAGGTAGCTTACTTTCTATTTACTTTATATATTTTAAATATAACTAATACTTAGTATATAAAAAGTATTTAAGTAATGCTATAAAGCCCTTAAACTATAGCTTTCTCTCTTTATAAAACTAGACTCTATATATAAGGAGTATATAGCCTATAATAAAGCTACTTTTATTAATATAAGTAGTATTATAGTAGTAAAAAGAAAAGCTATTATAGTAATAGTAACTATAGATATAAAGAAGCTACTAAAGCGCTTACTTTAAGTGCTATATATATATTAATAGTATTAAGGCATTATCTTTATACTTAAATAATATACTTATATCTTTATTTTTAGTATTAGTAATATTATATAAAAAGTATATACTTTTTTCTATTTACCTTAAGAGTATATTTATACTTTAAGGGAAGGGCTTTTATATTTATTTTTAGAGTAATATATTTAATACCCTCCCTTTAATATACCTTTATTTTATAACTTATTTATTATAATATTATAAAGTATATCTTTACTACTAATTATATATATATTAACTAAGTTAAGCATTTCTTAGAAGCATTTAAATTACTAATAATTAAGGGCCTTTATAAACCTATTAGCTAGTATCTTTACTATAGAAAGATAACTAATTTAAAAGCTTTTATACTTATATTCCTACTTTAATTATATATTATATATATTAATATAGTATAGATAAGTAGTAAGATATTTGCTTTTATTAAGTACTAATTTAATAGTTTACTAGTTATTATAGTAAATTACCTAGTCTTTATATGCCTTAAATTAGATATTTTTAAAGAGATACTATAAATCTATTATTTCCTTTACTATTTACTATAATAAGAGCATTTTTACTTCTATTATAAATATTATTACTATAAATTAGTGCATTATTTTCTAAATAACTAAACCACTAAAAAGTATAATAAAGTATCCCTATAAAGAGTGCTAAGTAATAATATTATTAGTAAAAAAGGCATTACTTATAATTTATATTATATATATTTTCCCTATACCTTTAAAGCTTAGAGTAAGGTATTTTATAAGAACTAAGTATTTAATTACTTAGTCTATAGCCTATATATAATTTAGCCCTAGGTTTATAAGGAATTATAATAATTTAAATATAGCAAAGGCTATATCTAAGCGTATTATAATTATAGTATAGAGAATTAAGCTAATTTTCTCTTAATAGTGCTTTATTTCTTATTTATTAGTGTTGGTTTTTACCGGGCAGGGTAAATCAAAGCAGTACTGCAAAAAGGGCACGAAAAACGAGGTCAAAAGTTATAGTATATATATCAATATCTAGAATCTAGCTGCCTGTAGTATTGCAGGCAGAGGTGTGTGTATATAGGGCTATGGGCTATTGCATTGCCCTACACCCTTCTTAGTGTAGCTAATAGGATAATATACATCTATTCTAGCTACACTAAGGTTACTCTATAAGGGAGTAATTCTAATACTTATAAATTTTCTCTTTTTATTAAAAAAGAGAAATTGCTTAAAGAGTAGCTTAAAAAACATATAAAAACAAAAATTAAATAAAGTAAATATAAGTAAATCCCTTAGTTAGAAAGAGCAATCCTAATTAGCTAGCTTTATACTAAGTTAATTACCTAACTTAATAACTCTAATTCTCTCTTATTATTTAATGTTTCTAATGTTATTTATTCCCTTATTTAATGCTTTCTTTCTTACCTATTTTTCTATATAAATTTAAGCCTTATTCTTATTAATAAATCCTTTTAGGGCCTTATTTAGTATTGCCTTTATTATAGTATTTATAATATTATTATTCTTATTAATCTATTAGATCTCTATAATCTCTTGCCTCTTATATTATTAATAGAGGGCTATAATATTAATTATTAGTTTCTTTTCCTTTATTATACCTAACTTTATAAGATATTTATATAATAAAAAAGAGTTAATATAAATAATTATTAGAATTAGTAGTATTTATAGCTTTTTAGTAATTATATTTAATATAATACTTACTATATAGGTAATATCTACACTTTATACTATTCTATATAGCTTAAATATAAGAGTACTTTTTATAACTCTTTTACTTTTAATAGAGCTATATATAATAATATTTCTATAGAGGTTAAATTTAGTATTACTACTACTTTTTTTCTTATTACTAAGGATTATTATAAACCTAATTTATAAACTTAGGTTTTTATTATTTATAAAAGAATTATTAATAAATATATATAATACTACTAATAGAAGGTCTAGTGGGATATATTAGATTCTATAGTTATAATTATTAATTTACTATTAAATTCTTTTATTAAGGTTATTTATATTAGTTTAATTAGGGTTTTAGGCTTATATTATAATTAAGAGGTTAAAAGTAGCTTTAGGCTATTAGATTATTAAGATATATACTTTATAAGCTTATTACCTTATATATTTAGGCTTAGTAGTTAATTAATTAAGTATAACTATTACTAGCTTCTTACTTTAGCCTTTTTACTTAACTTTAATAATATTATTAGTAAGTTATAAGAGAATATAACTATTAAAAATAAGGGGTTTCTTAGCTATTAATTATAGCTTTAGTTTTATAAGAAATTCTATATTTTTTAATTTAACCTCTTCCCTCTTATAGAATATATTATTACTAAGGCTTAAAGTATTATTAATTTATATACTAATAATACTAAAGTTAGGATTTTTCTCTAATATAATAAATAGGTATAGATTATAGCTTAATATAGTTATTATAAGTTTCTTTTAGTAGTATTTTATATAGGTTACCTACTAATAGGTGCCTACCTTTATAATTCTATATAATAGCTTAATAACTTTTATAATTATATTTATAGAATATAAGTAAGTAATTTATTAAGATAGTCTTATAATTATTAGCTTATTAAGAGTAGTCTATAACTATATATATACTTATATAATATCTTAAAGCTATAAGGAGATCTTTTCTTTTATTAATAATAGTGCTAAAGCTATAATAAGCTATTAGCTAGCTCTCTAAATTATAGAAAATTATATAAGAATTATACCTTTACTATTATTACTATAGCCTTAGATTATAAGTCTTAATTTTTTATATAGTATATTAGTTTCTTTACCTTTAATTTCTTTAACTATATAAGAATTAAAGAAATAATAGTTACTATAGTATTAAGGGTTAAAGGTAATAAATTTAAATACTTTCTAATTTAGTAAAGTATTAATTTCCTTCTTATTTAACTTAGTAAAGGGCTTACCTTTACTACTAATTTTACTCTTTTTTTTAAAGTTAATTATAAGCTAAAAATTATCTTTCTCTTTAGCTATAAAAAAGGTAATTAGCTTATAGAATTTCTTTTTAAAACCCTCCTTTTATTACCCTTCTATTCTTAATACTATAAAACCCTTCTTTTAAGCCTCCTTCTTTTATATACCTTTCTTTCTTTTTTTATATTATTAAGTAGTATATAAAGTGCCTATAGCTTAATAAATTAGCTATTATTAGGTATTTAGTAATAGTAAAGTTAATAAACTACCTACTAAACTACCTATTTTTAGACCTTTTTAGGGGAAAAATAATATAAAAAAATCCCCTTCTTTTCTTTAAATTAATTCTAAAAAAGAGGATTTTTTATTATTATTTAAGTTTACTAAAGGGACCCTTAGATAGCTATTTTTATTATAAGCGCTTCTAAGTATACTTTAGTTAGTAGTATACCTAGATAGTATAAGAGTCTAAGAGAATACTATATAATTCTCCTTACTATCTATAGTATAAATAGCTATAGGTACCTTTTAAGGCCTTCTATACCCTTACTCTATTAGTAAATAAATCTTAATACCTTTAAATCTTTTTATTTCCTAATCTTTCTTCTCTTTCTCTCTATAAATAGTATTTCTATTTTAGTTATTTAATATAGTAGCTACTTAGTGCTTAATAGCTAATTTAATATTCTTCTCTATAAGGTTTATTTTTATTATATATAGCTTTATAATAGTGCTCTAGAATTCTACTAAACTATTAGGTATTTCTATAGTATAGGTTTTATTAGTTATTACTAATAGCTTATAAGGGCTATACTAACTACCTTTTTCTTACTATACTTATATATTTAATTTTAGTAATAAATTATAGGTTAAAAGGGTATTTAGTTTATTTTTAGTATATAGGGTATTCTATATTTATTTTTTAGTAAGGTATTTATAGGCTTTATTAGTAGCTTTATAAAGAATTATAGCCTATTAAGTTATTAGAAAACTAGGTATAGATTTTATAGTTATTTTAAAATATACTCTAAATACTAATAGTATAGGTATAAGGCTATTAGAACCTATAGAGTTATTAATAGCTTTAATAGCTATTTATAGCTTTTAGGCTAGGGTAAGTAGCTTACTTACTTTATTATTAATAATATTATATACCCTTTTAAGAGGTATATAGTATTATTTAACCTTACTAATACTATTATAAGCTTCTATAGGCACCTTACTTATATTAATTACTATTAACTATACTAAGTAGCAGAATTCTATAGAAGTAAAGCATTTTCTAGTATTATAAATAATCTAGTTAGAAGGTTTAAAATATATATTAATTTAATATTTCTTAAGGGTATTCTAAATATTTAATGCCTTTTATTATTAGAGTTTAAGGAAGTATATAGCTTAGAATAAGGTTATAGTATTAATAATATATAAAATAGGTTTTCTATTAATTTAGAGAATATTAATAATAACTTTATAGTTAAAATTATAGTTTTTCTTTAATATAAATTTAAAGTAGCTAGAAGCTTTACTATATATTTAGTATTAGTAATATTTCTAAGTAAGCTTCTTAATAGCTATTACTATTATCTCCTTACTAGTATATTATAGTAGCTTTATAAGTCTTATTATAAAAGGGTAGCTAAAATAGTAGTAAGGTTAGTAAATTTCCTACTTTAAAAGGTAGAAAATCTTTACTTTAATAGCCTATAAAATCTACTAAAGGTATCCCTATTTATATATAATAGAGACCTTTATATTACCTTAAATAAGCAGATTTTTAATATTATTTAGCTTTATATTTATTCTATTTATATCTATAATATAGTATAGAAATAGTGTTAATAAGCTAAGAATATAAAACTTAATAAGACTAAAGACTATTAATATATAAAGAAAACCTAAAGATTTTACTAATTTAGCTCTAAAGTTAATAGTATATTAATTAATAGCTTTAATTTTTAAATATAGTATTAGCTTTATTAATATAGTTACTTAGCTAATTTCTATTATTAATATACCTATTACTTTAGTATTTAAAATAATTCCTTAGAATACCTTAGTAATATATCTCTCTTTTAATATAAAGCATTAAGAATTTAATTAATTAGTCTATTAGTAGGGATTATTATTAAAAAGGGTATATTTAAATGCGCTATTTTTAAGTATTTTTAAGAGAAAAGAACCTTTAGAAATTAGTATTTAAAGTAGTAATACTAGCTACTTTAAAGTAGGCTTTTTTATTAAAAATAGCGTTAATATAAAGAATTAAGTAAATATTAACTCTAAACCTTAATTTATTTTCTACTTTATAGTAAAGTATATATTAATAGCTTTCTAGGTAAAGTAGTTAATATAGTTTAGTGCTTTATTTTTATTTTTATTCAATTTTATTATAATACCTTTAAATACTTATAAGAAAGTATTATAACTTCTATTAGTTAGTAAGTTCTTATAGTTTTTATTCTTTTATTAATAATTCTTTACTTTTTATTAGTTATACTTTAGGTAATTTATTAACTAATATCCCTATTTTCTATAAATAAAGCACTTCTTAGAGAATTTTAAAGATTTACTTTTTCTAAATAAGAATTATAGTTTATTATAAGCTTATTTATAGTAATAGTTTATAAATAATGCTTTATTATATTTATCTTAGTATATAGTCTTAGTTATTTACTATTATAATAAGATATTCTTATCTATATATAAGCATTTTCTAAGGTCTTTAAGTATACCTTTAAATATTAGTATATAGTTAAAAAGTGCTAATTTATACTTAAAAACTAAGCTTATAGCTATAATAAGCTAGCTATAAAGCTCTATATTAACTATAGTTAAGGAGAAAAGACTATAGTAAATTTTCTTATAGTTTATAATAAAAAGCTTTAAGTATTTTAATTTAGTCTTTCTAGGATTTTCTATAATAACTTTATAGAAGAAAATATAATTCTACTTAAGGTAGTAAAATTACTAGTTACTTTTTATTTTAAAGTGCTCTTTTATATATTTTATAAGCTCTTTAAAGAGTAAATAACTACTAAAGAGTTTATTAAGATAAAATATAAGGGTATTATTTATAAGTATAATAGAAAATACTCTAAGCTAAATTTCTTATAGAATACTATATTTAGTATAAAGATTAATAAAAATATTAACTTTAGAGATTATAAAGTTATATATTTTCCTACTATATTTATCCTCTTTATTATAGCTTTTTATAATATCCTTAATAATTTATTAGATTTAGTTATTAAGTATAGTATTTATAAAAATAGGTTATAAAGAATATTAAAAGTCTTACTTTTTTTAATATTTCTTATAGCTATTTTTATAAGATATTACTATTAATAGTAGTTATTTCTAAGTTTATTTTTTTAGTATTATAAAGGGTATTATATAATAATAAGAGGAATTTATATATACTAAGATTTTAATTTTCTAAGTAATAAGGAATATTATATTATAGTAGGGGGGGTTTAGATACTTTAAGGGGGAATTTATAATAGTATAGTAATAAGGGAAATATATATACTTTATAAAATATATTATAATAACTTAGATATTTTATTATTATTATTAATAACTAGCTCTTTAGTAGTAAATAGAGTTTTAGTAATTTTAGCTTTTATTTCTTTATATAGCTTAATTTCTCTATTTTAAAGTATATTTTATAGGGTTTATTAAAGTAAAGTATTAATTCTTTTAAAGTTTACTAATATTTATTCTATAAAGTTATCTTAAAAGTAATTAAGTAAATATCTTACTTCCTAATCTTTAAGTTAGTAGTATTAAATTTAATAAGTAATAATATTATTAATTTTAATAAGTAAAGTATTATAGAGGTTTACTAGGTCTTTTTATATATCTTTCTAAGCTAAGGAGATAAGTTATATAAATTATATTAAATTAAAAGATAGTATATTAAAGTTAGAGTATTTAAAATCTATTACTAAGTGTAAATTATTAATATTATCTATTTATTTACTAATATATCTCTAAAAAAAGTTATTATTATATATATATACTATTCTTAGGGAATCTAATATATAGGGATAAAGTTAATAATAGTTAATAGATTAGGGATTATAAAATTTATAATAGTTAACTAGCTTAGTTAAGTAAACTTAGGTTTTTTTTCCTTTAAAGTAGCTAAAAAAGTAAGAAAATAAATAAAAAAGAGTAAAAAGGGATTTATTATAATAAATAATAAAAAAAAGGTCTTTTTTTAATAAAAAAGTTAGTAAAACTTACTAACTATAGAGATTAGTTTTCTAAAGCTTTTTTTTATAAAAAGTGCCTTTTTTTTAATAGTAAAAATTCTATAATAATAGGTATTTTTATCTATAGTATAAGTAAGGAGATACTCTAAGCTTATTTCTTTAGTATTACTAGTCTAATCTATAGTTTATAACTAAATATAACTACTAATTAGTATTAGTTTTTACTAAGTAAGGTAAATTAAAGTAGTACTATAAAAAGGGCATAAAAAATAAGGTTAAAAGTTATAGTATATATATTAATATCTAGAATCTAGCTACCTATAGTGTTATAGGCAGAGGTATATATATATAGGGCTATAGGCTATTACATTGCCTTACACCCTTCTTAGTGTAGCTAATAGAATAGTGTGTATCTATTTTAGCTGCGCTAAGGTTACTCCGTAAGGGAGCAATTCCAACAATTAGTGCTTTTATTACGCTTTTAGAATTCTATTATAAAGATTAGTATTATAGAGAAGGTTTTATCCCCTTATTTTCTAAATTTATTACTAATTTTATTAATATATACCTTATAGCTAAGGAAAATTTATTTTATTTTCCTTTTCTAAATTACTTAAATACTTAGAAAAAAGCATACCTTATCTTTTTTATTAAGCTTATATACTTTCTTTAACCTATCTTCTACCTTTTTTAATATTTTAAAATAGTTTTTATAAAAAGCTATTATAATATTATTAATAAAGAAAATTAAGAATATGCTTTAAGCTTTATTATAGAATAAATAAGGCTCTTTTAAACTAGCTTTAAGCCTAAGCTTCTTTAAATAGGTACTTAGCTCTTTAAATTATAATTATAGTAAGTCTTAAAGTCTATATAATACTTTAAGTAATTTAATATATTCCTTTAACACTTTAAATTTATTTAGTAGCTTATATATTATAGGTATTAAATTTGCTTTTTATAATATATATAAAAATATATTTTTTATATTATATTATTTAGTTTTAAAGTTAAATCTAGCTATAAAAGCTATTATTATCCTAAAAGTATATACTATAAGCATTATAATATAGGTTTATTTAATTATTGCCTTTTCTTATAAGTCTTCTCTTATATAAATTTATGCTTTATATTTCTTAAAAGCTTTTTTTTTATTAAATTTATAGTTAAAAACTTACTTTAGAGGTAATAGCTATAATTATGCTAATAAGCGCTTTATTTAGCGCTAGGTGCTACATTTCTTAAGCTTAAATATCTTATTTTTTATTACTTATATTTATAGCTTCCTTATTAGGTAATTAATAGCCTTATAATAGTTTTATAGAGGCTTAGCTAAATTAGCCTATATAATTAAGCGAAAATATATCTTCTCTTCTAGATATAACCTATTATACCTATTATAATATATATTAATTACTATAAATATAGTTTTTATACTTTAGTATTTATAGTTATTAATTTCTAGCTAATTAGGCCTTTTTAGTAATAAAGAATTCTATAAGTAATTAATAAGGTAGTAGTTTAGTCTTCTTTTATATAGAATATTCTAGTTTTAAATATACCCTTTCTCTTTATTCTTTTAAATTTAAGAACTTTAGTGTAGTGTTTATATAACCTAGAGACCTATAATAAAATCTATAGAAATTTCTATTTATAGTCTTTTTAGCCTTAAAAGGTTTTAAAGCTTCCTATATAGCCTATATTATAGTATTACTATTCTTTAGTAAATTATATATAATTAAATATATTTTTTAACTTTAAAGTTAATCTTTAGCTAATAGAACTTTCTTTTTATAAGTTTAGAAGTTTATTTTATACTAAAATATCTAGCTAGTAAATTATTATAATAAATTTAGAAAATAAAATCTTTTAGAACTTCTAAATTAGGGATAAATATTTACTTTTAATATCTTAAAATACTTTATTAATTTAGTAACTAATTTTACTCTTAATAGCTATAGAGATTCTTTATTTTTTTTTAGATTTATATATTTATCTCTTATATAACTAAAACTATTTCTAATAGTAACTTTTTATTATTTTAGTAATATAGGTCTTTATTCTTTTTTACTATTTTAACTATAATTTAGTTAAAAGTAAGTAATAAGCCTAACTTCTTTACTAAACCTTTTTTAATAAAGGTTCTTTCCTACTTCTTTAAAGCTTTTAAGTCTTTATTTAGTTTTTTACTATATATAGTTATATTAACTTAGGTAATTTTTTTTTAAAGCTCTTAAATAAGATTATTTTAATCTTTTTCTTCTTTTATATAGTAATTAGGTTATCTTAATAGTATATTTACTAGATTTAATATACCCTTTTAATGCTTAATTATAAAGTTATATAAAGTAAGAAATATATATTAATATAACTAATATTTATTTAATTTAGGCGTTTTTATAAATAATTATAAGTTTAAATAATCTAATAAAACCTTAATTTTATTTAAAGTACCTTTAATATAATATCTCTAATATTAAAATAATTTAATAATTACTAACATTTCTTAGTTTAGTATACTATATTATACTTCTATAGGTTATAATTTTTTTAAGTAAAAAGCAATAAAGTAATACTTTTCTTTTAAATTAAGTTATAATAAAATACCTAAGATAGTAAAATTTAATATATTAGTTTTAATTTAAATATTAGCTTTAGAATTAAAATAATATAATAAGGGTGCTTATATAAATGCCTTTTTAAGAGTTTTAAATATAATTTATTCCTAATTATTAAGTTCTATAGACCCTAGTTTTTTACTATTTTTACTTCCTTTTAGTAATACTATTAAGGGAGTAGTAATTACTAAATATTCTTAAATAAAGCATTAGTAAAAGTTATAGAAACTAAGAAAGACTTAAATATCTTAAAATATTCTTAGTTTAGGCTATTATATAATAGTAGCTATATGCTTTTTATTTATTTTAACTCTATTTTTTAATAGTATAAATCCTAGGAACTTAATTTATTCTTTATAGAACTTATATTTTAATTTATAAATATATAGATTAGTATTATATAATTATTTAAAAACCTATTTTAAATATTAAGTATATTTCTCTTATATTTTAGAGAATACTAAAATATTATTTAAATAGATAATATAAATTATATTATTAAGTCCTTATAATACCTAATTAATATAGTGTTAAAATATAGCTAGTATATTAGTTAATTTAAATAGTATTACTAAATATTTATAGTGCCTATATTTAGTTTAGAATACTATTTTCTACTTATTACCTTCTTTAATCTAAATATAATAGTATACTTCTTTAATATCTAATTTTAATAAAATAGTTACTTTTAATATTTAATTTAGAATTTCTATAATAAGTAGTAATAGGTATTAATTTTTAACTAAAACTTTATTTAAACCTTAATAATTAATATATAATTAAAGTAATTTATTCTTCTTTAGAATAAATAGAATTAGTGCCCTTATAAGGCTTTTTAAATATTAGATTTAACTAAGTTTTAGATTTTTATTTAAATATTCTTATAAGCTTTTTAGTTTTACTAGTAATAGTAGGTAAATAGGACTATATAGTAGTATTATACTTAGTTCTAATTTAATAGTATAATTAGTGCCTTAATATACTAGTAAATCTTTTATTAATTTAGTTTTAAATATATTTTAAAAACCCTCTAATTCTTTTAAAATAGTACTAGAAACTATAAGTTCTTTTTATATATTATCTCCTTCTTTAAATAGTAATAGTTCTATATTCTTAAATATTATAAATATATAAGTTAATATAGTTGTTGGAATCGCTGCACAATCCGGGCTGACTGACAATGCCCGGAACCACCGGGAATAACCGGATTCCACCGCGGGGCGACCTAGGAATCCGGTACATCTAATTAGTTAATTAGAATGCAGAGTTTTTACTACCTTAAGCGGCATTTCTAATAGCATTTTATAAGGCCTTCTATAGCTATAAAAAGCCTTATTAAATACTATAGATTATTATAGAAATTAGACCCTTTTATAATAATTATAGCCCTACCTAGTAATCTAGATCTTATATATAAAGACTATATATTTCTATTAATAAATATCTAGTAAATCCTTAGAAATACTAATACTAATTAGTAGGTTATATCTATTCTTTAGATATATTATTCTATAGATTTATAAGGAATTTATAAGAAGAGGTAAATTTCTATCTATACTAAATAGGGAAATTTTATACTAAAAGAAGTAATTCTTACTAAATAATCTATTAAAAGGTTATTATACTAACTAGCTTTAAGGCTTCTAGAAAATATTAATATATTTAATTCTATCTTCCTAATTAGGAGATTCTAAGATAATTCTATTATAATTTATACTATTATCTATAGGAAAACTATTATTTATCTAACTAACTAACCCTTTATTATACTAAAGCTTATATAGGGATTACTAGACTAAAATACAATATCTTAACTAAAGCCTATTAAAACCCTATAGAATATTTAATTACTAAGATATTATACTATAGAAGTAATAAGGACTTCTAAGATATAACTAAAAACCTCTATTAAAGTAGTATTAATACTGCTTTATTATAAGTACTATAAGTATAAATCTTACTAAAGTCCCTTCCCTTAATTCTTTAAAAATACTTAAGGAATCTTATATTAAAATAGGAAAAATGTATAGAAAATAACCTAAGCTAATAAAATAACCTATAATATATTACTAATTAAATAGTATATATATTTAATTACTATAGTATATCTAAATAGAAAGGTCTAAAGTTATATAATATATTCTATAAAGACTTTAAAGAATAAACTACTAAAGACTTTAATAAGATTTATACCCTTTTAAAAAAGGATTTCTAAGACTTTCTTATTAAAAATAACGTACTTATTAGGATTACCTATAGCCTTTATATAGCTACTATACTTACTAAACTTATTAAGGCTAATAAAGAGTAAATTAAGACCTAGTTCCCTAGTTAAGCTGCTTACTATTAACTAAAACCCACGATTCCTATAGCCCTATAACTATTAAGCCTAATCTATAGTATCTAATTAATTAATTAGCAAATACTAAAAGAAAATAGGTTAATTATACTACTAATCTATTAGTAATAAAATACATAGAAAACTAAGTTATTACTACTAATAATAATAATAATAGTAATAACTAATAACTAAATACATTATATTCTTAGAGAAATTAATAAAAGCTATATAGTTAATAAGAAATATAGTAGAAAATTATATAACTTTATTATGCTAAAGATAAATATCTTTTAAGACTAATATATATAAAATAATATTCTAGAGACACTATAGGTAAGAGCATTCCTAATTATACTAAAAGAAAATACCCTTACTTATTATCTTAATAAACTTATTAGAAAAGAGCTAATAATTAGAGAACTTACTAATACTATTAGAAATTACTTTAAAACTAAGAGTAATTAGCAGTTTTATTATATTAAATAGAATAATATTTCTCTTTATAAAATAATTACTAAGAACCCTAAGAAAACTAAGCTTTAATGCCTTAACTTAATGCTTAACTAGCTTTGCTAAATCTATTATAAAATCTTTATAGCTTCTATAATAAATACTAAACTTTAGTAATAACTAATTACTACTATTAGTAGTATACTAGAATATAAACTTATAGTATTTAACCTTACTCTAACCTATAAAGGAGTTATTAAAGACCTTTAAAAGTACCTATATACTAAAGAATTAATTATAATATCTTAGTATATAGCTTCTATATAATAACTAAAGGAAGTAATAAATAAAATAATGTTTATAAATTAATACTATAAGTAATTATTTAATTAGTGCCTAAGTAGCTAAATATAATAAAAAACGCGATTTTCCTATAAATACTTTATATATTATAAGGAAGGATATTAGTTAATATCTTATATAAAGTAAAAGTAGTAGAAAGCTAAAGACTTATAATAATAGAGTAAGAACTATAAGGGTATACCCTCTAAATATAGATTTAATGTATTTTTACTTAAATTTAAAGGAAAACCTAAGGCCTTTAGTGCTATTAATAATAACTACCTAGCTTAAAAGATAGCTAATACCTTTATTATAAAAGCTTTAAATAATACCTTAACTCCTAAGCTAATATATATATAATTCTTTATATAATTACTATTAAATCTACCTAAACTATTTAATTAGGTAGATTTCTATAAGAAATTATTACCTTTTTAAGTAAAGTCCCTTTTATAAATACTTAAGAATAATATAGCTAACTATAAGAAATTTAATACTAACCCTATACTATAGGTAGAATCTCCTAAAATAAATTATTTTATTATAGAAAACTAATATTTTAGTAATATTTTTTATAGAATTATGCTAGATACTAGAGTAGCTAGGATTTTAATAGTAGGAATATAGTAAGCTATTACTTTATAGAAGCTAATGCTATATTTTAAGATTAAACCTGCTAACTAATATAAAGTTAACTTTAGCGCTAGTTTAGTAACTTTCTTAGAAATCTTAAGAGTTTCTACACTATTTAGAGCTATTAATTTCTATATTCTTAATATAGCTATACTATTTTTATTCTATATATTAGATATAGATTAAATAAATATAAAGCTTAATAACCTTAAGAATATACTAATTTAAGGTAAAAAAAAGGTTCCTATTATATAGAAATAGGGATATCCTTAGTGGACTTTATAGGTAAATAAAGCTACTGCTTTCTACCTCTTAGAAGCTAAAATCTATTAGCTTTATTAATAATTTAGCTATCCCTTAGTTATATAACTTATAAAGCTTCTAATAAGAGCTAGTAAGTTAGTATTCTATAGAATAATTAAGAGATTATCTTATAAATGCTATTAATATTAAATCTATAGCAAAGCCCTAGAAAGGTTTAAGTTTACCCTTAAAGATAATATAGACTTTAACTATAAGATTATTATTAATATCCTCTAAATTAATAATAAACCTATACTATATATAATTAATATAGTAACTATATTCTAAGCTATACACTTTCTTAAGCTTTAGAAGTAGAAAGCCTATAATATATAGAATGCACTAAAGGAGTGCTAAATTAATAGTTATTTAGGCCCTCTAAATAATATTATTTATAATACTAGAAAGAACTTTACTTTTATAGAATTCTAGTATATTATGCGCTAAATAGCTATTAATATAGAAGAGGTTCCTATTAAAGCATATAATAGTATTAGAAAGGTTAAAAAATATTATATTTCACTCTAAAGAGTATATAATATTATTAAAAATAAGATAGGAGACTACCTTATACCTCTCTAGAGACTATAAATAGCTATTAAAGCTATTAATAATTCCACTAAACCTAATAGTTTTATACTAACTTTGCTTATATTTAGAGCATATTTATAGATATTAAATAATTCTCCCCTAAGTTTATTAGTAGTATAAAGAGTAGCTTTATTAAAAAAAGCTACTAATAAAGCTTAGCATTACCTTGTAAGAAGGTAAGTAATTAATGCGCTAAATATGTAGAATAGCCTAAATACCCTACTATTATATATACTTCTACTATAATTAGAAGTCTATATTTAGTGTAAAAAAGGAGGTTAGTAAGGTCTATATAGGTTACTTTTATCTAATTATAAGACCTATACCTTAGATTTACCTTATAATTTAATAAAATTCTAGTTAATAGTAGTTAAGCCCTACTACTATAATATAAAAAAAGAAGTAATTATAAAAAACTATAAAAAAAAGGAGGAAATTAAGAATACTAATAAGAATTAGGGCTAATTACCTATATAACTAAAATATTATAAATAAGGATAACCCTAGAAGCACCCCCTAATTCTAAGCTATAAAAATAGAGAAATTAAAGAGGAAACTAGTAATAATAATAAGGAGCTTAGCACTATAAGCTTCCTTATAATAAAGGAAAAAGGTAACTAGGAACTAGTAGTTAACCTTTAAAAATAAGGGATAATTACTACTAATAAAGAACCTTTTAAAGCATCTAATTAAACAGAAATTAAGGCTTTACTAGCTAGAGATATCTTTAAATTTATTATTTATAATAAAAAAGAGCATAAAAACTAATAGCTCTTTTATTCTTAAATAGTAAGAGAAGTTAAGAGAAAAGGCACTTCTAAGCCTTATAAGAAATTAAGACTTATAATATAAGGGCATAGTAACGTTAAAAAAGCGTGGATTCTAACACAATCCCTAATAATTTAATATATAAGCTAAAGACTAATTATTACTTTAGCCCCTTTTTTAGCTAAGGACTGCATTTTTCTATAGCTATAAGACATTATATAAGTATATATTTAGTTAGAAACCTTACTAAACCGCTTAATAATTGTAAAGTTACTAGTATAAATTGCATATTTATACCTAAAAAATATAATTATAAAGGTAATTAAACCCCTCTATAGTATTATAGAAGCTAGCACCTATTAGTAGGCAATATACTTCCACTACTATTATAAGAAGCTAATAATAATTACTTCTATATATAACCCCTATTTCCTAATAGCTTCTAAAATAATTAAATGCTTTAGTATAATTAGTATATAAATAAATAATACCCTTAGTCTTAGTAATAAAAAGTTTTTTAAGACTAAGGAGACTAAGTTAAAAAAAGTAGGATTTTTAGTAAAACTAAAGTAAATTCTAATGCTAATAGAACCCCTAATCTTTAATAGTTATATTTTATATAAACTTAATAGAAATTATATTAAACTCTATTAAAAAGGTTAAAGTAAGAAGCTTAAAGTTATTAACCCTAGTAAGCTAACTATAAAGCAGCAATATATTAAGTAAAGAGTGTAAGGTATATATATATTATTAGTTTATTAACTAAAGGCTATATTTAACCTCTCTATTACTACTTAGGCCTAAAATCCTAATAAATTTAATATAATTAGATTAAATAAGAGGATTTAATAGTAAATATAGCATTATAATTATAGATTAAGGTATATTCTACTTAACCTTACTGCCGCTACTTTTTATATCTTTATAAATAGTTCCTTTATAAATAATAAGGACTTAAGCTTATAAATAGAATATATAATTATCCTTAGTAATAAAGAAAAGAGGAATAAGGTAGAATTTATACTAAAAGGCAATATTATAATATATAGCTCTATAAAAAGTAAAAGAGTTATAAGAAGCGCTCTTACCTCTAAGCTATATAGTATAGTCTAAGGCGCTAATATTACCTATATAATAAGCATAATGCTATAGACTATTACATAAAAATTACGGAATTTACTAATACTAATAATTATTTATATAGACTCCTTTTTGCTATATAAGTATATTATAAAGCTTAGTATAATAAAAGAGAAAAGGCTAATAATTAATATTATAGCGTTATATTAATTATATAAAAGGAAGGAAATTAAAGAAATTAGATAGATTAATAGCAATAATAATATTGCAGATACTATAATAAAATTATCTTTAAATTAGGCCCTTAAGGTATTTATTAATAAGAATAGAGCTATAATTTATATAAAAGGGTAGGTAAAGTAAATAGAGAAAAAATAGGAATATATAGAGAGACTAAACTAGAATATTTACTATAAAAGCTATAAAGATTTTATAATAAATTTAGTAAAGCTAGTTAAGTATTAAGTTAAGGCATTAAAGCTTAGTTTTTTTAGGGTTCTTAATAATTATTTTATAAAGAGAAATACTATTCTATTTAATATAATAAAACTACTAATTACTCTTAGTTTTAAAGTAGTTTTTAATAGTATTAGTAAGTTCTTTAATTATTAGCTCTTTTTTAGTAAGTTTATTAAGATAATAGGTAAGGGCATTTTCTTTTAATATAATTAGAAATACTCTTACCTATAGTATCTTTAAAATATTATTTTATATATATTAGTCTTTAAAGATATTTATCTTTAGTATAATAAAGTTATATAGTTTTTTACTATATTTCTTATTAACTATATAGCTTTTATTAATTTCTTTAAGAATATAATATATTTAGTTATTAGTTATTACTATTATTATTATTATTAATAGTAATAGCTTAGTTTTTTATATATCTTATTATTAATAGATTAGCAGTGTAATTAACTTATTTTCTTTTAGTATTTACTAATTAATTAATTAAATACTATAGATTAGGCTTAATAGTTATAAAGCTATAAGAATTATAGGTTTTAGTTAATAGTAAGTAGCTTAATTAGGGAACTAAATTTTAATTTACTTCTTATTAGCCTTAATAAGTTTAGTAAGTATAGTAGCTATATAGAGGCTATAGGTAATTCTAATAGATATATTATTTTTAATAAGAAAGTCTTAGAAATCCTTTCTTAAAAGGGTATAAATTTTACTAAAGTCTTTAGTAGTTTATTCTTTAAAGTCTTTATAAAATATATTATATAACTTTAGACCTTTTTATTTAAATATACTATAGTAATTAAATATATATACTATTTAATTAGTAATATATTATAGGTTATTTTATTAGCTTAGGTTATTTTCTATATATTTTTCCTATTTTAATATAAGATTTCTTAAGTATTTTTAAAGAATTAAGAGAAGGAACTTTAGTAAGATTTATACTTATAGTACTTATAGTAAAGTAGTATTAATACTACTTTAATAGAGGTTTTTAGTTATATTTTAGAAGTCTTTATTACTTCTATAGTATAATATCTTAGTAATTAAATATTTTATAGGGTTTTAATAGGCTTTAGTTAAAATATTATATTTTAGTTTAGTAATCCCTATATAAGCTTTAGTATAATAAAGGGTTAGTTAGTTAGATAAATAATAGTTTTTTTATAAATAATAGTATAAATTATAATAAAATTATCTTAAAATCTTCTAATTAAGAAGATAGAATTAAATATATTAATATTTTCTAGGAGCCTTAAAGCTAGTTAGTATAATAATCTTTTAATAAGTTATTTAGTAAGAATTATTTCTTTTAGTATAAAATTTCCCTATTTAGTATAGATAGAAATTTACCTCTTCTTATAAATTTCTTATAAATCTATAGAATAATATATTTAAAGAATAAATATAACCTACTAATTAGTATTAGTATTTCTAAGGATTTATTAGATATTTATTAATAGAAATATATAGTCTTTATATATAAGATTTAAATTACTAGGTAAGGCTATAATTATTATAAAAGAGTCTAATTTCTATAATAATTTATAGTACTTAATAAGGCTTTTTATAGCTATAGAAGGCCTTATAAAATGCTATTAGAAATACTGCTTAAGGTAGTAAAAACTCTATATTTTAATTAACTAATTAAATATGCTAGATCCCTAGGTTGCCCTGCAGTGGAATCTAGTCATTCCTAGTGGTTCCGGGCATTGTTAGTCATCCCGGATTGTGCAGCGATTCCAACAATTTATATATCTTTTATATATATACTCTTACTATTTACTATCTTTATTAAATACTTATTTCCTTTTTTTTTCTTTAGCCTTTATTTTATAGCTAAGGCTAAACTAATTATATTAATTTTAGTATAAGTATTTAAGTATACTTTTACTTTATAAGTTTTCTATACTTAGACTTTAGCTTTAATCTTAAATTAAGGTACTACCCTTAGTAGTGTTTTAGTTAAGTATTAAGTATTATACTTAATTTCTTCTCTTTTTCTAATTTTATTTTCTTTTTTTCTTTAGCTATTATACTTACTACCTTTACTATAAGTTTTAAATAATTAAATTAAATATATCTCTTTTTATTATAATAGTAATAAGTAACTATTATTTTATTATTTTTCTTTTTTAAATACTTATTATTAGTCCTTTTTAAGTTATATTTTTTTTAATACTTTTTAGTGCTTTAATTCTTTTTTAGATTATAATATTTACCTTAATAATTATTTCTTTTTATAAAAGGTGCTTAATTATTTATTTTTATTAAACTTTTTACTAATCTTTTATATTTTTACTAGGCTTATAAAGCTTTCTAAAAATATATAGCTAATCTTACTATTTTTTCTTAAGTTTCTAGTATAATTATAGCTAATAATTTAATATAATTATATAGCTTTTCTT
>SRPZ01000313.1:0-32675 GCA_018360255.1 Claviceps maximensis
TATTATTATTATTATTATTATTATTATTATTATTATTATTATTATTATTATTATTATTATTATTATTATTATTATTATTATTATTATTATTATTATTATTATATACACTAAATAGGCCTAGAGCCTAATATTTAGTACCTCTTTTACTTATAATATATAGAAAAAACCCTAATATAAAGAGAAAAACCTATATATAATAGTATTAGTAATTTACTAAAGCTAGGGTAGCTTTAGGTTAGTATTAGTTATAAAAAAGGTATACTACTAGTTAAATTAATTAGTATTACTAGAAAGTATATAATAATATATAAAAAAATTGTTGTGTTTTTATTTACACTGCTATAGTAACATAGAGATAACTTAAAAGTGCTTAAAAATATTAGAAAAAGAATTACTAGTGTTATAGTCTAACCTAGAAGGCAACTGCTTTCTAGTAATAATAGAGTTATTATTAACTATAAGGGAAGAAGGCTTCTTCTCTTTACTAATAAGACTTTTACTTTAATATATTTAGGTCTTTATATATACCCTAAGGTTATATAACCTATTACTACTATAGCTTTATTTAGGCTTTAGCTTAAATTTAAGTATTAAGCTTAAATCTATTATATAGCCTCTTTTTTACCTATATCTCTATATTAATTAAAGTTTAGAGTAAAATAGTTAAACTCTATAACCTAATTTAAAACTACTTTTTAATTTATTACTATTATATACTTATATAGTTTTAGTTTATAAAAGTAAGCTAGTATAGAATTTACTATTATAAGTATTAATATTATAAGTATATAGTTAGTAATAAATTTAATTATAAATATAGTCCTTAGCCCTCTCTCTTACTATATAATTATACTCTTTTATTCTTATTTATACATAAAAATACCCCGTAGCGCATTGGTCATGCGCTGTGGTGACCCCTTCGGGGGTGGCAGGTTCGATTCCTGCACGGGGCACGGTTTTTCTTAGTGTATTGCGCGGGGCACACTAAGAAAGACCAGACTCTAATTAGCTAAAAGAGGCAGGGGGCTAACTCTTTCTAGCTAATTAGCACTTAGTAAGCAGGGAAAAGTGGGTCTAGTCCCCCACTTTTCCTTGCTTACTAAGCAACGCAAATTAGCCACTCCTGCACTATAAATAGGCAGAACCACCCCCTAGCTCTTAGGTTATAGAGCTGGTTTATAGCTATAATTACTAGAAAAAAACAGATAGAATTAGAAGAAAAAGTGGGGAATAGGAGGGTTATTATTAGAATATAGGGTATAGGGTAATTAAAGAAAAACCAGATTTTATAAGAAGGAAAGCGGGGCTTAAAGTAGTTAAAAAATAAATATATTTAGTAAGGTTTTTCATCCTATTAGGCAACTAACTAATTAGCTAGCTAGCTAGCTAATTAGTAACCTAATAAGGTTTTCCTTAACAAGATAAAATTCAGGAGCAGAGGTTCTAGATACAGCTAAGCATAAATTGCTTAGATGGCTAGTGTAACAAATAAAAAAATATATAAAAATAACTTTATTTTATATTTTTTTTATTTTTTTTCTTTCTTTATTATTATTAAAACCCTTATATTAATAATATAAATTCCTTATTTAACTAAATTATTTTAACTCTTTTATATTTTATTAAAAAATAATTATAACTAAGTTTAATACTATAATAACTCTTACTAAAAGCTAGTATATTATACTCTAATATTCGCTATTATTATTATATTAATTTAATACTTTACTAAATATATTAGCTATTATTAATATACCTTCTCTCTTTTTTAATCCCTTTAGCTCTAGCTATAAAGTTATAAGCTACTATAAAGTAATATTAAAGTTAGAAAATAAGAAGTATACCTTAGTTATATAGAAGTATATAAAGTACTAGTTTTATTATAACTATATTATAAGAAATAGGTTTTTTTACTATAGCTATAATTCTTAAGCTTTTTATATAGTATATTAAATAATAAAAAGGCTTTACTTTTAAAAAAAGAAAATCTTTATTACTTACTTTATTATTTATTATACTACTTATAATATAAAGAATATAATAAAGAAAGACTATATTATTAAGACTTTTACTACTTTTATTAAAGGTAATAAAAAAGTAATAAAAGTTATTTTAATTTAAGACTTTTAAAACTATATTAAATAGTTTATTAACTTATAGGCTACTATAAAGTAATAGTTTATTACCTTAATACTTACCTTTAGCTTTATACTTATTATTACTTTTTATAAAATATTATACTATAATAAAGTAATTACTTCTAGCTTATTTAAAGCTTATAGCTATAATAAAGGCACTATATAATAGAAAGCTATTATTTATTATCTTTAATAGTAACTAAAGCTACCTTATACCTATAATTAAAACCCCTATAGTTTTAAGAACTTCTAATAAACCCCTTTCTTTTTTAAGTTATTAAAGGTAAATAAATAATAGCTAGTGCTTAATTAGTATTGTTAAAAATAACAGCATTTTTAGGGGTCTTCCCTAGTTATTAGTGCCCTATTATAGGCCCCTAATACAGGGCCTTATAGGGGAAGTTAGTCTAAGGTAACTTAGCTATATTATATATAAGTATATACTACTAACTTCTTAGTCTATAATTAGTTAGTAAATTTAATAGCTATAAGGACTTACTTTTCTTAAATTATTTAATTAAATAACCCTTATTTTAGTATATATAATAGTTATTAGCCTAGCTTAATAGCTATATATAATAACTTTTATAGAATTAAATTTTAACTATAATTTTAAATATAACTTAAAGTATTATATACTATAGAATTAGAAAGTAAATATAAGGAAAAAAGGCTACTTATATTAGCTAACCTAGCTACCTTATAACTAGCTTTAAGGCTAATTTATAAAATAATTAGGGATTTAAGAAAAGTCTTATAATTAGATTCTTAGTTACTAAAATTAGGGCTTTTAAATAGTATATTTAGATTATTTTTAATTTTTAAGGTAATATATAGTATTTTTTAAAAAAAAACTAAAAAATATATATATTAGTACTTTATTTATATAGCTATAAGTTTATTATTTTATTTTCTTATATAAATAAATTATATAGAAAATAAAAAATAGCTTATAAGCCCCTTTTTATAACTTAAATTTACTAATAGAGTTAATAAGTATATAAAAAAAAGAAAAAGATTCTCTCTTATAAGTACTCTAATTATAATAAACTATTAAAATAGCTTATAGCTATTTATAGCTATAAATTAGTACTAAATATTATATTTTTACTATTTTATTATAAAATTTAAAGTATATTTTCTATATTATAAGTTATATAAAAGCTTTTATTTAGACTATAGCTAGTAAGTAACTATAGCTACTATATATATATCTTTATAAAGCTAAGTATAGGGTATATAGAAATAAAATAAACTTATTACTTTTAAGCTTATTATTTTTAGAAGTAAATTACTATTTATAATCCTTAATTTTAAATAGATTATAAGCTTAAAAGAGATCTTTTAATATTAAATTAATTTACTAAATTTTATATATATTATTATAAAAAAAAAAACTTTTCACAAATTCGCCTACACTGCTATAGCAACGCAGAATTAACTTAGAATTACTTAAAAGTTATAGAAAAATAATTATTATATTTATTTACTTTATACTTTAATAGTATATTATAGCTAGAGTATAAATATAGTAAATATAATAATATTAATAAATATTAATACTAATAAGTATAGCTTTATATAGAGTATATACTACTTACTTATTAATTAAGAAGGCTTTATAATAAATAGCTATATTAAATCTATACTATATATAATATATAATAAAGTTTTAAACTACTTATAAACTAAATATAAAAAATTAGTTAAATTAATTTTAAATACTATACTAAAGAAAGTATAATAAATTATTCTTTATATAAATAATATAGCTAAAATATATAGCTAATATAATGCTTTAATGCCTTTATTTTTTTTTCTTTTTAACTATTACTTAATAAACTAATTATTATAAAAAATCTTAAAAAAATAATTAAATATACTATTAAAAAAGTATTTTTTATTAGTAATAGCTTAGTACTAAGCTAGGCTATTATTATAGCTAAAGAAACTACCTTTATAACTTTTACCTTTAGCTATATTATTACTATAGTAATATTACTTAAAGTTTATTATAAAACTATAATTAAAGGTAATACTATTATAAAAATAGCTTAAAGCTACTCTCTTAAGGAAATTATTAATACTATTAACTAAGCTATAAAATCTAATATTATTATAGCTATAAAGTACCTTTATAGTAGTAATACTATAATTACCTTTAGAGATATAGCTAAACCTTATATTAAAAATATTACCTAAATTTAAGCTACTTTTAGGCTAAAAATAATACTTAATTACTATACCTTTAATATTATTATTAAAGGCTTTCTTATTTACTATATATAAAACTAAGCTATTAAAGCTATTTTTTAAAATATTATTATAGCTAATAATACTAGCTTTATAAAGATTATAGTATAGAAGCCTTATAATACTTTTATTTAAATACATTTAATTATTAGTATTAATAGAGTTAATATAGCTAATAAGCTATACTATATTAGTATTATTTATAAAGCTAAGATATTTAAAGCTAAGCTTTATAATAATACCCTTTATTTTTATTAATACTATAAATACTTTTAGTTTAGCTATATAGCTATATATTATAATATAGTATTATACTATAATTACTATATAGCTAAATACTATAAAAATAAAGAATTCTTATATTTAGCCTTTATAGGCTTAGTATAGAAATACTATATTAACTACTTAGAGTTATACTTAGCTTAGTTAAGAAGCTATAGTATAGCTAATAATTAGTAAAATTATATAAAAGCTATATACCTAAGCTAGCCTTAGATATTTATTACCCTTTTCTTTTTTAAAATAAATAAATAATATAAAGTAAATAGCTATAGCTATAACTATAAATATAAAGCTAATAATATATTATTTAAAAAAACCTTATTATAAAAGTATATTAACTATTTTTAAAACTAACTTCTAAATTTCTAACTAAAATTTATATAATATTCTTAAAAAGCTATAAAGATATACCTTAGTTACTATACTACCCTTATTTTAAAATTAAATATACTAAGCCTAACTTAATAAACTATTTAATATATATAATTAAGATTATATACTAAAATATATAGTAAAAAACCTATTTTATATATATAGTACTAGAATTCTAGCTTAAAACTAATATAATAGTAATTTAAAAGCCTAGCCTCTTTAAAGGCTAGCTTTTTAACCTTAGTTTTAATAAATTTTAACTTATAATATAAAGTAGCTATATAGCTATATATATTAACTATTAATATAGATCTATATTATAGTTAACCTAGTTTAGTACTAACTAATATATAGTAAGTATTACTAGATTTAATATATACTTTATTTACTTTCTTTTATATAAACCTAATTAAATAATACCCCTTATTAAGTTTATAATAGTATTAGTATAAAAAAATAGCATTTTTATTAGGAACTTTAATTAGTATTATTTACTATAGAATTAATATAAATATACCTTAGTAAAAAGTAATTTATTACTTATAATAATAAAGTAGTAATAGCTTAGTATTATTACTTCTTAAGGTAAAGTTACTTAGTATTTATAAAGCTATAGAAGTAGTATAATTAATTATATATAAGTAACTATAAATATATTTATTAAGTTTTTAGGTAGCTTTTTTATTATAGAGTTAGACTATATACTATAGCTAATTTATATTAGCTTTAGTAAGTACCTTAGGCTTAATTATATAGCTTACTTTAATTAGTTACTTATAAAGAACTACTTTATTACTACTAAGGCTATAAATTAATTTTAACTAAATACTATTTATATCTCTTTAAATACTTTAAGTAAAATTAAGAATTATATAGTATAGCTTATAAGTAAACTCTATACTATTATTATTAAAAATAACAGCATTTTCAGGGGTCTTCCCTAGTTATTAGTGCTCTATTATAGGCCCCTAATATAGGGCCTTATAGGGGAAGTTAGCCTAAGGTAACTTAGCTATATTATATATATATACATACTACTAACTTCCTAGTCTGCAATTAGTTAGTAAATTTAATAGCTATAAGGACCTACTTTTCTTAGATTATCTAATTAAATAACCCTTATTCTAGTATATATAATAGCTATTAGCCTAGCTTAATAGCTATATATAATAACTTTTATAAAATTAAATTCTAACTATATTTTTAAGTATAACTAAAAGAGTTATATACTATAAAATTAGAAAGTAAATATAAGAAAAAAAGGCTACTTATATTAGCTAACCTAGCTACCTTATAACTAGCTTTAAGGCTAATTTATAAAATAACTAGGGATTTATAAAAAGTCTTATAACTAGATTCTTAATTACTAAAATTAGAGCTTTTAAATAGTATATTTAAATTATTTTTAATTTTTTAGGTAATATATAGTATTTTAGAAAAGAAACTAGAAAATATATATATTAGTACCTTATTTATATAGCTATAAGTTTATTTTTTTATTTTTCTATATAAATAAATTATATAAAAAATAAAAAGTAGCTTATAAGCCCTCTTTTATAACCTAAATTTACTAATAAGGTTAGTAAGTATATAAAAGAAAAAAGAAAACTCTCCTTTATAAGTACTTTAACTATAATAAACTATTAAAATAGCTTATAGCTATCTATAGCTATAAATTAGTACTAAATATTATATTTTTACTATTTTATTATAAAATTTAGAGTATATTTTCTATATTATAAGTTATATAAAAGCTTTTATTTAGATTTATAGTTAGTAAGTAACTATAGCTACTATATATATATCTTAGTAAAGCTAAGTATAAAGTATATAAAAATAATAGTAAACCTACTACTTTTAAGCCTATTACCCTTAAAAGTAAACTACTATTTATAATTTCTAATTTTTAATAGATTATATATAAGCCTAAAAAAGATTTTTTAGTATTAAAAAAATTTACTAAATTTTATATATATTACTATAGATTTTTATTTATACTAAATATTCTAAAAATTATAAGAAAAGAAGTTTTCCTTTCTATAAAATAAAAAAAAATTATAAATAAAGGCCTTTTTTTTTATAAAAAAAGAATTTATAATTTATACTCTTTACTCTATAGTATACTATACTATAAATTAAAGAATTTAAAAGCTTTCTCTTTTATAAAAAATAAAAGAAAATTATAGAAAATTTCTATATTTTATAATATAATAAAAAATTACTTTTCTACTATAAAGACTTATAAACTATATACTTTATAAGTAAATTTACTAATTAGTAATTTATTTACTATAAATTAGCTATAATAAATACTTAATAATAGTAAGGCTAGAGTGCTATATAGAACTTAGAGTTAACCTAGGCTAATTATATAACCTAATAAATTACTAGCTAAAATAATATAATTAATACTATTATATAGTAGCTATAAGCTCTTACTATTACTATAAATTTATAAAAATTAGCTTTAAAGCTAGCTAAAAAGTAAATTTTAGAGCCTATTATAGTAGGTAATTAACCTACCCTAGAGGGCTTTTCTTTATTAAATTCTTTTAATACCTTTATTATTAAAGATTTTAATAAAAAAGCCTATAGCTTTTTAAAAGCTATTAAGTTAAAGAGACTAGAGAACTTTAATTAATAAAAATAAGCTTTATTTATTTAATTTAAAGCCCTAAAAATGCTTTAATTCCTAGAAAATCCTAAAATTAGTAATAATTTTAGTAATTTAAATTAAGCTATAATTCTTATATTATTAAGAAATAGCTATATAAAAACCCTTAAAATACTATAATTTAGTAAAGAATTCCCTTAAAAGCCTATAATTTACTTATAAAGTAGTATTTTTAAAGTACTAAAATATAAAGAGGCTTCTTATATTTTTAATTCTATACTTTAAATTTCTAAAATTATAAAAATACCCTAAAGGCTTTTAATATAGTATTTAATAATTTACTTACTAAACTAGCTATTTTTAATACTTTAATAGTAGAAATTAACTAAGTAAATTAGTATTTATAAGCACTAAAGTTAACTTTTCTTTAATAAGCTAAAAAATAATATTTTTCTATAAGAATTAATAAGGCCTTAAAGGCTTTTATAAAGGTATTAAATCTATAATTTCTTATAGTAAATTTATTAAAAAATAAAGAAATAAGAGTTTTATAGTAATAAAAGCTTTAAATTATAAAGCTATTATTATTAAAAATTTAGTAAATAAGAATTCTAAAGAAAATAAAAATTCCTATTTTAAAAAGAATAAAAAGAATAATTTTAAAGAAAATAAGAATAATTCTAATTTCTTTAAGTCTAATTTTTATAAAAAAAAAAGTAAGCTTTAGAAAAAAAAATTACTTAAAAAGAAAAATAAGTTCTAAAAAAGGGCTTTTATACTAAGAAATTTTAATTTAGTTAGTAATATTATAAAACTTTATAATAATAGTTTTAGTACTAATAAAGATAAGGATTTTTTTAATTTTAATACTAAATCTAAGCCTAAAGATAGAATATTTTCTAAGGCTTTTAATTTTAGCTATAAAGTTATAAAAAATACCTTACTTTATAATATAGGTTTTATTATATATTTAGTAAACTCTAGGGATAATTTCATAAGCTATATACCTTATAAATAAGGAGAATCTAAACCTATTTTTATTAGTAAGGGACTTATATACCCTAAAGGCTATAGAAATACTAGATTTTTAGTTTTATATTAATAAAATCTAAATAAATATAGGCCTCTTACTTTAAAGAATACCCTATATTTTCTAAGGCTTAATATAAATATAATTAGTAGCTTAAAGCACTATATTTTTAGGGGTTATATTAATAAAAATACTCTATTTTTAGCTAATAAGTTCTATATTACCCTTTTAAATATAAAAAGAAATAGCTTTTTTTTAAAAGTAAAAAAGTAAGAAACCCCTAAATTATACCTAAATTAAATTAATAATAGTTACTATTTTTTAGGCTATTTTAGCTACTAAATATAAAGTAAATTTTCTTACTCTATAAAGATATAGCTTTTTTTATAAAAGCTAATTTAAGCTAGTAAAGTAAAAGAAATTATAGGGGATTTTAGTAACTCTAAGAGCCTAAAATCTAATTTAGCCCCTTTTTCCCTAATACTAATAGCCTTTAGCTAAGTACTTTTTATAGCTAAAAAGCCTACTAAAATTAGTAATAATCTAGCTAATTATAGGCTATTAAATACTAAAAAACTTATTATAAAAGCTTTAAATAGCTTAGCTATTAAATAAGCTACTAAAATATTAATACCTTTTATAAAAAAGGCATTAATAGCTTCTTAAGAGGCCTATAGTTCTTAAGTAACCTAATAAAAAGCTAAGAAAAAAGGCCCTAAAATTCTATAAAGCTTTAAGCTTATAAGTAACCTTATAAAAAGCCCTAAGCTTTTAAGTAATAAATCTATAGATTTAAGCCTAAAAAAGTACTAAAAGTTACTTAAATTAGCTAGAATTTAGTATATTAAATTAAGGTATATTAGGCTCCCTTTACTTAAAAAAACCTTCTTAATAACTAAAGAAATACCTAACTTATTTAAGGTTAAAAATAAGGATTTTAACTACCTAGCTTATAATTAAATAAAGATAGTTAAAAGACTCTTTAAAAACTTAATTATAAACCCCTTTAAGGCTTTAAATAAACTAAAGGGAAATATAGTAAAAATAAGCCCTATACTTTATAATAAGTACTTTATATACCTTATTTTAGTAAATAAAAAAACTTAATATAAATAGTATTTTTTAATACTTAATAAAAAGAAAAATACTATATTTTTTATAATAAAAGGATTTTTTAAGTTACTAAAATCTAATTTTAGTACTTACTTTAAATATCTTTACTTTAATAAAGATAAAAAGATTAATTCTTAAAGCTAGAAATAGCTAGCTAAAAAGAGAATAAAATTTACTACTTCTTTCTTTTATATTTATAAGTAAAATAGCTTAGTAAAGTATTTTATTTAAGTTATTTTTAATAAACTATAGGCTACTCTATAGTAGTCTAGCTTACCTTTATTTTTATAGAATTTTATTATTTTTATTATTATTAATTTAATTAATTTAACTATAAATTCTACTAAGCTATAAAGCTTAGTATAATTACTTACCCTTAATCTAAAAAATTAGGTATTAAAGCCTAATTTTAGTACTCTAAGAGCTATTAGCTTATACTATAAGGTTCTAAATTTACTAAAAAAAAGACCTAAAGCTTATAAGCTAGCCTCTAAAATAATACTTAAAAAACTACTAGCTATACTAAAGTTTAAAACCTTTTTAATATATATTTCTTTTAAAAAACTAGTAATTAAAACTAGCTTTATAAAAATTATAGAACCTATAGGCCCTATAAATCTAGGCCTCCCTAGGTATTTTATAGAGAATAAGTCTTTAAAAAAAAATAAATTTTCTTATAAAAACCCCTTAAAACTCTCTATAAAAATTAATTTCTTAAAGGAAGAAAGTAATTAGAATCTATTAAATATTAGTTTTTTTAATAAAAATTACTCTATAGCTTATAATTAAATAGTTAATATAAAAACTAATTAATTTCTAGATTCTAAGAAGCTAATATTAGCTAAAGAAGCTAATATAAATAGTATAGCTAAAAATTTACTAAAAGAAATTAAGGAAAATCTAGATTTTATAGATATTAATTTAGTAGCTTTAGTAAAAGAAATTTACTATAAAGCTTAGTAAAAAGCTAAAGAAAAACTAGCTAATTACCCTAAATTTAAAACCTAAAAGTAAGTAAATTTTAGTTTAAAAAGAAAATACTAAATTAAGGCTATTTTAAGTAAATTTAAGTAACTTTTAAAGGTAAATACTTTTAAATTTATAAATATAAATACTATACTTAAAGGCTATAAAGTACTTAAAAATAAGCTTATATTAAAGCTTAAAAAAAATAAAAAAAATAATTCTTTAAAATATAAAGCCTAGCTAATAGCTAAAGAATTTATATAAATAAAAGGCTTAAATTATATAAATACCTTTACTATTACTAGTATTTTATCTAATTAGTAAATTTTACTTAAAATAGCTATAAAGGAAAATTTAAAAATAAAGTAAGTAAACTTTATAAGTACTTTTTTTAATAATATATTAAAAGAGCTTATTTATATATAAATTCCTAATAGATTTATAGAATTTATAGAGTAAAATCTATAACTAAATAATTTAGCTAAAAAATATAGTTATAAAGCTTCTAAAAATTAGGTAATAATTCTATTAAAGTTACTTTATAGCCTAAAATAAAGCTTTAAAAAGTAGTAATAAACCTTAATAGCTATATTAAAAAATCTTAGATTTTCCTCTCTAATCTTTAATCTAGCTATATTTTAAAATCTAGCTATAAAGACTTTTATTATAACTTATATTAATAACTATTTACTAATAAAAAAAGATTTAGTATTTATAAATAAGCTAAAATAAGATTTATATAAAGCCTATTCTATAGAAAATAAAGGCCCTATAGAATTTTTCCTAGAGGTTTAAATTATAAAAGATTAAAAGAATTTAATTCTTAAAATATATTAAAAGCAATATATTTAAGAGGTATTATCTTAGTTTAAGCTAAATAATTATAAATTTATTAGAATTTCTATATAGCCTAAATGCCTAAAAATATAGCTTACTAAGAAATTAAAAGCTAAGTAAATTAAGGAATATTAGAGTATTATTAATACTATAATATACCTAATATTACTTACTAGACCTAATATTACTTTTATACTATAATAGCTATTAATAGCACTTATAAGCCTATATTTAGAGCACCTAAATACTACTAAAAACCTACTAAAATACCTATTAGCTATATAGAATCTAGCTATTTATTATAAGGGAAATCCTAGTAATAATAATAAGAAAAATACTATTAGCTCTAGCTTAGTTAGATTTTATAATAGTAATTTTATAAGTAATAAGGCCTTTTTAAAATCTACTTATACTTATCTCTTTAAGCTTATTAAAAGCCCTATAAGCTAGAAATTAAAGAAAGCTAGTACTATAGCTTTATTAACTATAAAAGCTAAGTCTAATGTAATTTATAAGACTTTTAAAGAGCTATAGTGGCTTTAAGAAATATTTAAGGAGCTAAAATACCCTATAAAACCCCCTATATAGATTTTTTATAATAACTAAAGTGCTATAAAAATAGCCTATAATCTAGTACTTTATAGCTATACTAAGCATACTCTTTTTAAATTCTACTATAATTAATAATAAGTCTTAGCTAAGCTAGCTAAGATAGCTTACTTAAATATTAAGAAAATACTAGCTAATAAGCTAACTAAGCCTTTACCTAGCCCCCTATATACTACCTTTCTAGATCTTATAGGCCTAAAACCCCTATAATTATAGAGCACTACCCCTATAAATTTAATTATAAAATTAGCCTAGTTAATAGCAAAAAACAATAAAATAATTTAAAATTAAAAACAATTACTAAAATAAAAAAAATATACTCTTTATATTTAATAAGTAATTAGTAACTAGATTACTATACTTTACTATAGTAAATATAATCTTTTTAAAGCCCTAAAGTAAGGCTATCTAAATCTATTATCTATTTCTATTTATAAACTTTCCTAGATTTTATACTAATTTTTCTTTCTTTTAATTTACCCTTTTTTTTAATCTTTTATAATTATTAGCTATAATACTTCTTTAGAAGAAGTATTAAAAATAATAGCATTTTTAGGGGTTTTCTTTAGTTATTAGTGCCCTATTATAGGCCCCTAATATAGAACCTTATAGGGGAAGTTAGCCTAAGGTAACTTAGCTATATTATATATATATATACACTACTAACTTCTTAGTTTATAATTAGTTAGTAAATCTAATAGCTATAAGGACCCACTTTTCTTAA
This sequence comes from Claviceps maximensis, assembly GCA_018360255.1. NCBI lineage: Eukaryota > Fungi > Ascomycota > Sordariomycetes > Hypocreales > Clavicipitaceae > Claviceps > Claviceps maximensis. Next base: position 12,939 of record SRPZ01000313.1, read on the forward strand.
ATTATCTAATTAAATAACTCTTATTCTAGTATATATAATAGCTATTAGCCTAGCCTAATAGCTATATATAATAACTTTTATAGAATTAGATTTTAATTATATTTTTAGGTATAACTAGAAAAGTTATATACTATAAGATTAAAAAGTAAATATAAGAAAAAAAAGGCTACTTATATTAGCTAACCTAGCTACTCTATAACTAGCTTTAAGGCTAATTTATAGAATAACTAGGGATTTATAAAAAGTCTTATAACTAGATTCTTAGTTACTAAAATTAGGGCTTTTAAATAGTATATTTAAATTATTTTTAATTTTTTAGGTAGTATATAGTATTTTAGAAAAGAAACTAAAAAATATATATATTAGCACCTTATTTATATAGCTATAAGTTTATTTTTTTATTTTTCTATATAAATAAATTATATAGAAAATAAAAAGTAGCTTATAAGCTCTTTTTTATAACCTAAATCTATTAATAAAGTTAGTAAGTATATAAGAAAAGAAAGAAGACTTCCCTTTATAAGTGCCTTAACTATAATAAATTATTAAAATAGCTTATAGCTATCTATAGCTATAAACTAGTACTAAATATTATATTTTTACTATTTTATTATAAAATTTAGAGTATATTATCTATACTATAAGTTATATAAAAGCTTTTATCTAGATTTATAGCTAGTAGGTAACTATAGCTACTATATATATATCTTAGTAAAGCTAAGCATAGGGCGTGTAGAAATAATAGTGGACCTGCTGCTTCTAAGCCCACTACCCTTAGAAGCAGACCGCTGTTTATAATCCCTAATTTCTAATAGCTATATTAATAAATATACTAAAAGTAAGTTAAGTTAAAGCTAAAGTAATAATATCTTACCTTTATAGTATTAATAGTATTAATATAAAGTTATTTTTTTAAAAACTTTAAGCTTTTTTATATATAAGTTATTTAAATTATTATTATATATAGTATAGAATTATATTATATTTTTATAGCTTTTAAAGGGTAAGTATATAGTATTATTAAGATATTTATTATAGAGTAATTAAAAAGTCTTTATATTATTATTAATACTTTTAAAGCTATACTATAAACTTTACTTAAAACTAAAGTAATTATTATTTTTATTAACTTATACCTTAACTTTTATTTACTTACTTTTTATAAAAAAATTAAGTTAAATAAAATAATAAAAAAAATTTATAATATTTATATAATAATAATAGCTTATTTTTATTAGTACTTATATAGTTATTATAAATATTTATTTTAATATAATAACTACCTTAACTATATATTATTTTTAAATTAATTTTTTAAACCCTTAAATAAATAATTACTAATATAAGCTTTAGCTTTAAAATAAAAAAATAAATAATATAAAAATAAAACTAAGGTATATATATACTATAATTACTATAATTATATAGTAGCTAAGTATAAGCTAAATTTTAATATTATAGCTAAGATTATTAAACTTTATATAAGCTTTAGTAAGTATAAGTTATTTACCTTTACTTAATTATATACTAAATATATTAGCTTAAACTTTTATCTTCAAAGTCTAAGCTAGTATTACTATAATAGCTAATTAATATATAGCTATATAATTTATTTATTTACTAAAATAAAATAAAGAATATTCTTAATTATTAAAATTATAAAGCTATAAAGAAAAATATTAATATAAATATAATATAGAACTATATTAGTATTAATATAATACTAATTTAAAGTAAAAAACTATATATAATACTACTTAAAAGGTAGTAAAGTATAGAATTAATAAAACCCTTAGTATAATTAAAAAAGTAAGTATACTATTATAAGTTTATAATAATAGTAATATAAAGATATTAGCTATTTAGACTAAAACACTACTATAGCTTATATATATTATAAATATTTTATATTTTATAAGTTACTTATAGTATTACTATAGTATTAGTATAAAATACTAGTAGTAGTATAAATTATAAGTAATAAAGAGTAAAAAAACTTAATAATTATTATTATTATTATTATTATTATTATTATTATAGTACTCTAGATAGGCTACTAACTAACCTAATGTTTAGTACCTTAGCTACTTAAACTATATAGAAAAAACCCTAGTATAGAGAGGAAAACCTATATATTACTATAATATCTATATATAAGGGCTATTAAGGCCCTATAGTTAGTATATATTATAAAAAAAGGTATACTATTAGCTAAATATAGCTAGAATTACTAAAGAAGTATAGTAATATTTTTCTAAAGTATAAGTAAGAATTATTTAGGCCTAAGTAGCTTAGTTAGTTACTATATTATTATTATAAAGGCCTTATAGTTCTAACTAAGGGCTAGTTATAAAATCTAGCTATAATAACTACTATAGTAGCTATATAGACTATTAATAGCTACCTAATAATTATATAAAGAGAGGGGAAGAAGAATATTATAAAAAGATTATTTTCCCTTAATAAGAATTTCTTTTCTTTCTTTTTCTTTATAATTTTTTTATAAATATAAGTATACCTTTAATTCTCTCTTTACTATACTATTATATTAGCTTTAGTTTAATAATATACTAAAGAATAAATAAAAAAAATTAAAATACTATAAAAATTATTATAAAAAATAAATAAATCTTAAGTTAATAAAAAGAATATAAGTATTACTTTTATATTAATTTAGTACTATTATTAATTTATTAATAGCTTAGTTCTAAATATACCTAGCTATATATTTCTTACTTTACTTATACTAAAAATATATATAAATTATACTATAATACTTAAGGTAAGAAGTTTAGTATAGACTTATTATAATTCTATTACTAACTAATATAAATATTAAAGGATTTTACTATAAGTATACTATAGCTAAAAAGCTATATTATAAAATAAGTTAAGTTTAAGCTAGTACTACTATAGTAGCTTATTAATATATAGCTATATAATTTATTTATTTATTAAAATAAAATAAAAAGTATTCTAAATTATTAAAATTATAAAGCTATAAAGAAAAATATTAATATAAGTATAATATAAAACTAAGTTAGTATTAATATAATACTAATTTAAAGTAAGAAACTATATATAATATTACTTAAAAAGTAATAAAGTATAGAATTAATAAAACCCTTAGTATAATTAAAAAAGTAAGTATATTATTATAAGTTTATAGTAGTAATAATATAAAAATATTAGCTATTTAGATTAAAATACTATTATAGCTTATATATATTATAAATACTTTAAAGGAAAATAACTATATTTTATAGGTTACCTATAGTATTACTATAGTATTAATATAAAATATTAATAATAGTTTAAGTTATAAGTAGCTAAGAGTAGAAAAACTTAATAATAATAATATTAATAAAGAAATAAAGGCTAGGTTAAAGAAAATAAAGTAAATAATAAGATAGTAATAATATTATTATAGCTATAATATAAAGCTATAGGTTTATAGTTTTATTTTTATTATAATAAATTAATTACTTTTAATACTTAATTATTATTTATATAATTACTATAACTCTATATTAGTATTAGTATAGCTATTATTTTTATACTTTATATAATTATTTCTATAATATTCTTTACTTATTTAGTTTTTAGTATATAAGCTAGTAAAAACTATTAAAGGTAATTAGTTTTAAGAAATTATTTTATAAAAATTACTATAAATTATTTAGAATTAAGTACTATATAAATATTATAATAGTTTTAAAGTAAAAATAGGCTTATTATAATAAAATAAAGGTAATTATACTCTTTATATTTAAAAATAATATAATAGTAGTTTTTATTATTAGCTTAGTATTAGTATTATAGTAAGTTTACCCTAGGAATATTATAGTAATAAAGATAGAAATTTAGGCTAATATACTTAGTATAAAACTAAATAAAGGTAAAGGATTTATACTTACTTAGGCCTATATAGAGTTTAATAATCTTAGCTATAGTAATAAAATTTAGTTTATACTTAGCTACTATATAATTATAGTAATTATAATATATATATACCTTAGTTCTATTTTTATACTATTTATTTTTTTATTTTAAGGCTAAGGCTTATATAAGTAATTATTTATTTAAGGGTTTAGAGGGTTAATTTAAAAATAATATATAGTTAGAGTAATTATTATATTAAAATAGGTATTTATAATAGCTATATAGATATTAATAAAAGTAAGCTACTATTACTATATAAATACTATAAATTCTTTTTATTATTTTATTTAACTTAATTTTTTTATAAAAATTAAGTAAATAAAAATTAAGATATAAATTAATAAAGGCTATAATTACTTTAGTCTTAAGTAGGGTTTATAATATAGCTTTAAAGGTACTAATAATAATATAGAAACTCTTTAACTATTTTATAATAAATACTTTAGTAATACTATATACTTACTTTTTAAAAGCTATAGAAATATAGTATAATTCTATACTATATATAATAATAATCTAAATAATCTATATATAAAAAAGCTTAAAGTTTTAAAAAGAATAACTCTTTATTAATATTACTAGTGCTATAAGAGTAAAGTATTACTATTTTAGCTTTAACTTAACTTATTTTTAGTATATTTATTAGTATAGCTTATAGTATACTTAAACCTTAAGAAAGTATATAAATTAAACTAATTATATTATAATAATACTAAGTTAAACTAAAGTTATAATAGCTATATATTATTTTATAAAGTATATTAGCTTACTTTTTTAGAAATAAAACTTAAAACCTAATTTTTAGAACTATTTTTAATAAATACCCTATATTACCTTAAGTTATTATTATTTCTTTTTTACTATATAGCTATATATAAGTATATTAATATTATTAAAGAATATAAAAATAAATATAAAGTATACTATAATAAGCTTTTTATATAGTAATATAATATATAAAAGGAAAAGAATAGAAAATATAAGTAATTCTTATAAAACCTTTATAATAATAAGTAAGGCCTTTATTATTTAATTATTAAAAAAAAGGTATACTATATAATTAGTAATAAAGGTATAGGTTTATATTATTATTTAAATAAATATACTAGCTTTAAGTAAAATATAAGTAAGTTATTAATAATAAACTATATTAAAAGTAGCTAATATATTTAGCTAAAGTAATAAAGTAATATTACTATAATACTATACTATATATATAGCCTTTATAAGTATACTAAGTATAGTTTTAATAAAATAATTTACTTAATTACTTATTTATATATTTAGTAGTATATTTCTCTCTTTAGCTATACTAATAAGCTATATTATTATTATTACTTTAAGTATTTTTTTAATTATATTAAGAAGAGAAATAAGCTATTATACTTTTATATATTATTATTCTTTTAAGGTTTTATTTAGTTTATAAAAAATAATTACTTTAGCTTACTAAAATAAGCTTAAGTAATAACTAGTATAATAATATATATTAAAAAAATAAATAAAGGCATTAGCTAGGGGTTTATTATAAGCTTTAAAGAATTTAATAAAAAGTTTATTAAGGCCTAATACTTTTTAGCTAAAAAAGCTTTTAATAATACTTTAGATTTTACTAGTATTAAAGTAGTTTTTTAGTAAAAATACTATAGTATTAATCTAGTAAGAGATATTATTTAAAATATTATTAATTTAGGCTTAAAATAATAAAAAGAAGCATTTTACTAAGGTAGCTACCTTACTAATATAGCTATAGCTTATAGTTATAATAAGGCCTTTTTTTTAAAAAAAAAAGTAAAATATATTACTATTTTAGTAATAATTTATTATAAAGCTAAGCTTAGTACTTAAGTTTTTAAAGATTATTATATTTAATTATAGTAGTATTAAAAGTAGCTTACTATATACTTTAGTATTTATTATAAATAACTTAAGCTTAGGTTTTCTTTACCTTAATAGTAATATATTAGTTTTTATTTATATAAAATGCTTATTATTAGTACTATATTTTTTTTACTTTAAAGACTATTTCTTTTATATATTAATTTTACTATAGGTTTTACTTAAAGCTACTTTTAAGCTACCTTAGTACTATAAGCTTTACTATAATATAGAGTTTATTTATAAGCTATATTATATAATTCTTAATTTTACTTAAAGAACTTAAAGGGATATAAATAATATTTAGTTAAAATTAGTTTATAGCCTTAGTAATAATAAAGTAGTTCTTTATAAATAACTAATTAAAGTAAGTTATATAGTTAGGCTTAAAGTACTTACTAAAGCTAATATAAATTAGCTATAGTATATAGTTTAACTTTATAATAAAAAGGCTATTTAAATACTTAATAAATATATTTATAATTACTTATATATAGTTAATTATACTATTTTTATAGCTTTATAAATACTAAGTAACTTTACCTTAAAGAGTAATAATACTAAGCTACTACTACTTTATTATTATAAATAATAAATTACTTTTTATTAAGATATATTTATATTAATTCTATAGTAAATAATATTAATTAAAGTCCTTAATAAAAATACTATTTTTCTATACTAATATTACTATAAACTTAGTAAAAGGTATTATTTAGTTAGGTTTATATAAAAAAAAATAAATAAAATATATATTAAATTTAATAATATTTACTATATATTAATTAATACTAAACTAGGTTAATTATAATATAGGTTTATATTAATAGTTAATATATATAGCTATATAGCTACTTTATACTATAAGTTAAAATTTACTAAAACTAAGGTTAAAAGGCTAGCTTTTAGAAACACTAGGCTTTTAAATTACTATTATATTAGTCCTAAGCTAGGATTTTAGTGCTATATATATAAAATTAGTCTTTTACTATATATTCTAGTATATAATCTTTATTATATATATTAAATAGTTTATTAAATTAGGCTTAGTATATTTAATTTTAAAATAAAAGTAGTATAATAACTAAAATATACTTTTATAGCTTTATAAAAATATTATATAAATTTTAGTTAAAAGTCTAGAAGTTAGTTTTAAGGGTAGCTAATATACTTTTATAATAAAGCCTCTTTAAATAATAAATTACTAGCTTTATATTTATAGCTATAGCTATTTATTTTATATTATTTATTTATTTTAATAAAAAGAGAGGTAGTAAATACCTAGGGCTAGCTTAAATATATAGCTTTTATATAATTTTACTAGTTATTAACTATACTATAGCTTTTTAACTAAGCTAAATATAACCCTAAGTAGTTAATATAGTATTTTTATACTAAGCCTATAAGGGCTAGGTATAAGGATTCTCTATCCTTATAATATTTAGCTATATAGTAACTATAGTATAGTAATATATTATAGTATATAGCTATATAGTTAAACTTAAAGTATTTATAGTACTAATAAAGGTAAAAAGTATTATTATAAAGCTTAGCTTTAAATATTTTAGCCTTATAAATAACTTTAATATAATATAGCTTATTAGCTATATTAACTTTATTAATACTAATAATTAAAGATATTTAAATAAAGGTTTTATAAGGCTTTTATACTATAATCTTTATAAAGCTAATATTATTAGCTATAATAATATTTTAAAGAATAGCTTTAGTAGCTTAGTTTTATATATAGTAAATAAAAAAGCTCTTAATAATAATACTAAAAATATAGTAATTTAGTATTATTTTTAGCTTAAAAGTAGCTTAAACTTAAATAGTATTTTTAATATAAGGTTTAGCTATATCTCTAAAGGTAATTATAGTATTACTACTATAAAGGTATTTTATAGCTATAATAATATTAAATTCTATAGTATATTTAATAGTATTAATAATTTCTTTAAAAAAGTAGCTTTAAGCTATTTTTATAATAATATTACCTTTAATTATAGTTTTATAATAAACTTTAAGTAGTATTACTATAGTAATAATATAGCTAAAGATAAAAATTATTAAAATAGTTTCCCTAATTATAATAATAGCTTAGCTTAGTGCTAAGCTATTACTAAAAGTAAGTATTTTTTTAATAATATACTTAACTATTTTTTTAAGATTTTTTATAGTAATTAGTTTATTAAATAATAATTAAAAAAAAGATAAAAAGAAAAATAAAAGTATTAAAGTACTATATTAGCTATATATTTTAAGTATATTATTTATATAAAGAATAATTTATTATACTTTCTTTAGTATAGTATTTAAAATTAGTTTAGCTAATTTTTTATATTTAGTTTATAAGTAATTTAAAACTTTATTATATACTATATATAGTATAGATTTAATATAGCTATTTATTATAAAGCTATTTTAATTAGTAAGTAAGTAGTATATACTTTATATAAAGCTATATTTATTAGTATTAATATTTATTAATATTACTATATTTACTATACCTATACTCTAGCTATAATATACTATTAAAGTATAGGGTAAATAAATATAATAATTATTTTTCTATAACTTTTAAGTAATTCTAAGTTAATTCTATATTACTATAGTAGTGTAGGTAAATTTATAAAAAGTTTTCTAAATCCTTAATAATAATAATATTAATAAAGAAATAGGGGCTAAGTTAAAGAAGGTAAAGTAAATAATAAGATAGTAATAGTATTACTATAGCTATAATATAAAGTTATAAATTTATAGTTTTATTTTTATTATAATAAATTAATTATTTTTAATACTTACTTATTATTTATATAACTACTCTAACCCTATACTAATACTAATATAGCTATTATCCTTATACTTAATATAATTATTTCTATAATACTCTTTATTTATGTAGTTTCTAGTATATAAGCTAGTAAAAACTACTAAAAATAGCTAGTTTTAAGGAACTATTTTATAAGAGTTATTATAGTTTATTTAGAATTAAGTATTATATAGATATTATAGTAGTTTTAAAGTAAAAATAAGCTTATTATAATAAAATAAAGATAGTTATACTTTCTATATTTAAAAATAATATAATAATAGTCTTTATTATTAGCTTAGTATTAATACTATAGTAAGTGTTACGTGCTAGAAGACGCACGTAAGAGGTTAGCACTCACGCAATAGGCGCAGTGCTTTATAAGGTTATAAAGAGAAATAACACTTAAGTTATAGTTAGGTAGTTAAGTATATATTAGGTTAAAGATAATTCTTCTAAACTATTAGAAGAGGGAACCCTCCCTTAAGGGGTGGGTTCCCTTGTAGGGCAGACCGTAACAGTAAGTTTACTTTAGAGATATTATAGTAATAAAGGTAGAAATTTAAGCTAATATACTTAGTATATAACTAAGTAAAAATAAAGAACTTATACTTACTTAAGCTTATATAGAGTTTAATAATCTTAGCTATAGTAATAAAATTTAGCTTATATTTAGCTACTATATAATTATAATAGTTATAATATATATATATATATATTAATTTTATTTTTATACTATTTAATTTTTTATTTTAAAGCTAAAGCTTATATAAATAATTATTTATTTAGAGATTTAAGGAGTTAGTTTAAAAATAATATATAGTTAAAGTAGTTATTATATTAAAGTAAGTATATATAATACCTATATAAATACTAATAAAAGTAAGCTATTATTATTATATAAGCACTATAAATTCTCTTTATTATTTTATTTAACTTAATTTTTTTATAAAAAGTAAGTAAATAAAAATTAAGATATAAATTAATAAAGGCTATAGTTATTTTAGTTTTAAATAAGGTTTATAGTATAGCCTTAAAAGTATTAATAATAATATAAAGACTTTTTAATTATTTTATAATAAATACCTTAGTAATACTATATACTTACCCTTTAAAGGCTATAGAAATATAATATAATTTTATACTATATATAATAATAATTTAAATAATCTATATATAAAGAAGCTTAAAGTCTTAAAAAGTGTAACTTTATATTAATATTATTAATACTATAAAAATAAAGTACTATTACTTTAGCTTTAACTTAACTTACTTTTAGTATATTTATTAATATAGCTTATAATATACTTAAACTCTAAGAAAGTATATAAACTAAACTAGCTATATTATAATAATACTAAGTTAAACTAAGGTTATAATAGCTATATATTATTTTATAAAGTATATTAGCTTACTTTTTTAAAGGTAAAACTTAAAATCTAACTTTTAAAACTATTTTTAATAAATATTTTATATTACTTTAAGTTATTACTATATCTTTTTTATTATATAGCTATATATAAATATATTTATATTATTAAAGAATTTAAAAATAAGTATAAAGTATACTATAATAAGCTTTTTATATAATAATATAATATATAAAAAAAGAAAATAAAAAATATAAGTAATTCTTATAAAACCCTTATAATAATAAATAAGGCTTTTATTATTTAATTATTAAAAAAAGGTATACTATATAATTAATAATAAAGGTATAGGTTTATATTATTATTTAGGTAAGTATATTAGCTTTAAGTATAATATATATAAATTATTAATAGTAAACTATATTAAAAGTAGCTAATATATTTAGTTAAAGTAATAAAGTAATACTACTATAGTGCTATACTATATATATAATTTTTATAAATATATTAAGTATAATCTTAGTAAAATAATTTACTTAATTACTTATTTATATATTTAGTAATATATTTCTCTCTTTAATTATATTAATAAGCTATATTATTATTATTATTTTAAGCACTTTTTTAACTATATTAAAAAAAGAAATAAGCTACTATACTTTTATATATTACTATTCTTTTAAAGTTTTACTTAGTTTATAAAAAATAATTATCTTAGCTTATTAAAATAAGCCTAAGTAATAACTAATATAGTAATATATATTAAAAAAGTAAGTAAGGGTATTAGCTAAGAGTTTACTATAAGCTTTAAAGAATTTAATAAGAAGTTTATTAAGGCCTAGTGCTTTTTAGCTAAAGAGGCCCTTAATAATACTTTAGATTTTATTAGCATTAAAGTAGTCTTCTAGTAGAAATGCTATAGTGTTAAGTTAGTAGGAGGTATTGTCTAGGATAGTAATAATAAGATAGTTCTCTATAAATAACTAATTAAAGTAAGCTATATAGTTAGGCCTAGGGTACGTACTAAAGCTAATATAAATTAGCTATAATATATAATCTAACCTTATAATAAAAAAGCTATTTAAAAACTTAATAAGTATATTTATAGTTATTTATATATAATTAATTATACTACTTTTATAGCCTTATAAATACTAAATAACTTTACTTTAAAAAGTAATAATACTAAGCTACTATTACTTTATTATTATAAGTAATAAATTACTTTTTATTAAGATATATTTATATTAATTCTATAGTAAATAGTATTAATTAAAGTTCTTAATAAAAATACTATTATTCTATACTAATATTACTATAAACTTAGTAAAGAGTATAGTTTAGTTAAGTTTATATAAGAAAAAGTAAATAAAGTATATATTAAATTTAATAATACTTACTATATATTAGTTAATACTAATTTAAGTTAACTATTATATAGGTTTATATAAATAGTTAATATATATAGCTATATAGCTACCCTATACTATAAGTTAAAACTTATTAAAACTAAGGTTAAAAAGCTAGCCTTTAAGAAAGCTAAGCTTTTAAATTACTATTATATTAATTCTAAGCTAGAATTTTAGTATTATATATATAAAATAGGTTTTATATTATATATTCTAGTATATAACCTTAATTATATATATTAAATTATTTATTAGGTTAGGCTTAGTATATTTAATTTTAAGGTAAAAGTAGTATAGTAACTAAGGTATACTTTTATAGCTTTATAAAAATATTATATAAATTTTAGTTAAAAGTCTAGAAGTTAGTTTTAAAAATAGCTAATATACTTTTATAATAAAGCCTTTTTAAATAATAAATTACTAGCTTTATATTTATAGTTATAGCTATAGTTATTTACTTTATATTATTTATTTATCTAAAAAAAAGGGATAATAAATACTTAAAGCTAGCTTAAGTATATAGCTTTTATATAATTTTACTAGTTATTAGCTATACTATAGCTTCTTAACTAAGCTAGGTATAACCCTAAGTAGTTAATATAGTATTTTTATACTAAGCTTATAAGGGCTAAGTATAAGAATTCCTTGATTTTATAGTATTTAGCTATGTAGTAATTGTTACATCTAGTAATAGTGCATAATGTATTCGCTATCTTATAATGGATGCTCCTACTACCTAAAATATATATAGTAGGGATCTCTAGCGGAATACCTAAGATATAAGGCTAAATATAGGGTACTATACTAATAAGAAAGACCTAAGAAGGTCTATAGTATATAATACTACCTCTATAGCTAAATAACTAGCCTATATAAAATATATATAATATTTAATTATATAAAAGCTAAAAAGAATATATAAAACTAGCCTAAAAAATAAGGCTTAAAGGATATATTAAAAATCCAAAAAATGCAGCTTATAGAAGGTTATACTCTAAATATACTAAGAAAAAAAATAATTAATATCTATAGTTAATCCTATAAAAAAGGAAAATAATATATAAAATATATAGAAAAATATCTAATTAAATAATCTATAAAGAATATTAGGCATTAAGGCCTATAATAAATACTAACTTTAGGATTATTTACAATATTTATATATAATTAATATACTTTTTATATTTAAGACCCTTAGTAAAGCTATTTATAATTATTTAATTAGTACTAATTTATTTAAGTTAAAAAATGCTATTTTTAACTCTTTAAGTAATCTATTTATAATATAGATTAATATAGTAAGTATAGCTATAATACCTCTTATTAATTATATTTACTTAAGCGTTTTAGCTATCTATAAATAATAATAGTAAGTAACCTTAGTTAAAGCTAAAGTCCTTAATAAGTTATAATATCTAAACTATAAAAAGAGCTATAGGCATTAAATTAATAAATTTAGCCTTTATAGTGCTTAAAGCTATAAGAATCTACCTTTTTAAAGACTAAAAAATAGCACTACTATTAAGTATAATAATATAACTAATAGTAAAATGCCTTATTATAAGGTTATTACTATAAGAGGCATTACTATATCTATATATAAAGAATTCTATCTTTAGTACCTATAGTAGGTTTACTACTAAGAATAATACTAAAATCCTTTATTTTTTAAAGGTATTACTAAAGGTACTTCTAAAAATCCTAATAAATCTATTTTAGCACTAAATTTACTATACTAAGCTTATTTACTATAAATATAATATTAAGCCTTATATATAGAGAGAGCTAATTAAAGTACCTAATCTTATATTACTAATTAATAATATTTTTAATAGTTATAAAGTCCTTTTAATTTATAGGAATTTCTACCTATAGTAGCTATAGTATTTATACTAGTAAGAGGTTTAAGGTCTAGAATTAGTTAAGAATAGACTCTATATACTTTTCTTAATATAAAAAAATAGTTTAGTAGTTATAATTCTATAAAAATTATATACTAAGGAATATATAAACTATACCTAGCTAATTAAGCTTATATTATAATTCTAATAAGTTAATTATAGTAGTAATAGTAGTATTAAATAGGGTAACTATAATAATATTATTAATATAAAGAAGTAGAAAAATATAGTTATTATATATAAAAATATATAACTTACTAAAGAGTCTCTTAAAGCTATATTTCTTTAGCTTAGCTATAATATTATTAAGCTACTAAAAAGGTAATATTAAAAGGCTATAAAGTATATAATTAAGGCAGTATACTCTCTTTATACTATTATTATAACTATAAGGCTAGTATATAAAAACCTTAGTTTATACCTTAGTATTTAGAAAAGCATTAATAGTATTATATTACTATTAATTAAGATTAAAAATAGTAATTATTATATAAAATATATAGAAAAAGACTAAATAGGCTAATATAGTATAAAGGTCTTTAGCTTTAAAGAATTTATTATACTAATTACTATAAATAACTTAATAAGCCTTTAAATAAAGCTCTTTATTAATTAAGTATTTAATAGTATAGACCCAATAGCTATTAAAGATTATAGTATTTTTAGGTAGGAAGACTAATGCCTAGCTATTTTTCTATTATATTTTCTTAAGCTCTTTAAGCTTAGCTAGTTTCTAAAATATTTAATAATTTAGAAAGTCCTTAGCTTTAAACTAATTTAATAGAATATAAATCTTTATATTTATAAAATTAGTAGCTTAAATAATTATTATATAATATAAGAGATTTATAGCCTTATTAGACTTATATTTATCTTTATTATAGTATCTAACTATAAGGTTCAAGGGCTAACCCTTAGAAAAAGCTCTTTTTTTTCTATATATTATAATATATATATAATTAATATATGCTTTAGTGTGTACTAAGTAGTATATACTACGCCTAATATTATTAGGACTGCTAGTAATAGTATTAGAGTTAGCTTTCTATACTATTTCCTTTTTAAGATTATTTAATTATTATTATAGTAGCTTACTATAAAGTAGTAAGTTAACTTTTAAAGCTATAACTTTTAAAGACTCCTTAGTTATAAGAGGGTTATTAATAGCCTTAGCTAATAATACTAGTATATTAGGCATTTCTTTATTCTTAATAAAAGGTACTTAATTAAGTATATATAGTTATAGTTTTAGGTTAAAGAGTTATTTTTAATCCTTTAAAGGCTCTATAATAAGAGTTTTAAACCTAGATATAATTTTCTATATTAAATTATATAATTTTAGTAAGTTCTTTAATATTTATATTAAAGGCTTATAAAAAAAGCTAGTATTTAGGGTTTTTTCTAAAGGGGTAGTTAACTTTAGAAATAATTAATTAAATAAATAATATAATTCTAGTAGTAATACTACCTTTTTATTATTAGGTTCTAACTTAATTAAGTTAGTTATAGCCCTTTACTATTAGTTTATATTTAGAGGTATACCTTTAGAGGTGCTATTTATTAGTAAAGTAATAATTTTTCTACCTTTTTTTATAAAGGCTAAATTAATAAGTTTAGTGATAAATTTAATATCTTTCTTATTATAATTAATATAATTAAATACTTCCTAAAATCTAATATTATAAGCTCTTATAATATAGTTTTTTTTAGAAAGCTAAACTTTAAAAAAATAAAATTTTAGGCCTTCTATGCCTATAAAGTAGCCCTTTTTAGCTTAAGAGGCTATTTTTATAGTATATATATACCTTTCTTTAGGAATTTATATATAGGTAATATATCCCTAGGTTTAGAGATCTTAAATAGATGCTTTATTATTTAAGCTAATTTTATTAAATAATGCCTATTATAGTAATTTACTATTAATACTATTTACTAGTAATAAATTTATAATCTTTATAGTATACTTTATAGTAAATAGCTATAAAAGGTCTAAAAGCTTAGTACTAATTATAGAAGTATAAGCTATATTTATAAGGATTTTTCCTACTCTCTTAATAATGCCTTAATAGGCTAGAATATAAAGGGCTTTAGTATAAAAAATAATATCTTTCTTATAGTAATAACTAGTAAACCTTTTACTTAAGAATTTAGTAATATTATTAATATAGAAGTACTTAATAGTAAAACTACTACTTATATTTTTAATAGTAGTTTACTAAGCCTTTATAGCTTTCTATAAATTCTTATAATTAATAGTTAGAATTATTTAATAAAACTAAGTATATATATTAATTATATATAAAGTATAGTTCTTTCTACTAAATCCCTTAGGTTTATAAATAATATAATTCTAAAAAATATAAAAAAGAAAAGATTAAGTATTAGTTTAAGGCTTATAATAAATTATTTAATTAGCTTTTACTAAATAATAAGCTTTATAGTAAAAATTATAAAGAAAGACTAGATTAATAAATATACTAGTATTTTTATATATATAAAGAATTCTATCCTTCCTAATATACCTAAGTCTTTTATATAAAAGGCTATATTTTATATTCTTTATAATAGCCTTTATAGGTAATACTATAAAGTTAAAGTAAGGCTTTTTCTTATATAAATTTAGAACTATTATATTAAAGGCTTAATAAAAAGAAGCTACTTATTAATAAAAGGACTTTATAATTAAATAGTTTAAAGACTTTTTAATAATAATCCTAGCTTTCTAAAAAAAACTAAGGGAAATTATATTAACTTTAGCTTTAAATATAAGCTATATATTTAGTAGCTTAAGGTAGCCCCTTATTATAGGTATTTTTACTATTTTAATGCCTTTTATTATAAGTAGCAAACTATTATTAATAGTTATTAGTCTAACTTCTATATTAGTATTAAAATAAGTAAACTACTTTATTAAATTAAATATATAGTTATTATAACCTATATTAAGTATATAATTAGATTATTTAAGTTAATTAGGGTTAGTAACTACTATAAAAGTAGTATTAGTATTTATAGTTATACTACTAAAGGTATTTCTAGCTTATATAATATTAGCTAAAGCTATACTCTTAGGCTTAGATTTTTAAGGCTTCTTTTGTAATTTTTATATATACTTAGGTATTTATATAGAATATAGCTTTTAGTAATTATTAGGCTTATAGCCCTTTTTACTAAAATAAAGTATATATTTATATTCTATTATTATTTTAGTCTTTATAGACTTTTTTATAGTAAAGTTAGACTTTTACTTTACTATAGGCTTATTAAACTTATAAGTAAAATATTTTAATATCTTATTTTTCTTTAATCTATTAAAGCTATTAAATCTTCTATATATTATATATATTAAGTATAGAGCCCTTAATAGCATAAAGTATCTAAGCTACTTATATAATATTAGGTAAAATTATAATATTATTAACTTTTTACTAAATATTTTAATAATAATTAAGCTAGGCCCTTAGTATTAAGAAATCTACCTACTTTAATTAAAAAAATATATTTAAAAGCTTAATAATAATAATATTAGCTTAGAAGCTATAATTATTATAAATAAGCTATATTAAGTCTATTATATAGCCCTAGTAATCCTATCCCACCCTAAGAATATTTTTCTATATATATATAAATAGAGTTTACTATATTAAATATATTAATAAGGTATACTTTTAATTAGTCTATTATAACTAAGTAATTATACTATTAAAGTAGCTAGTTAGGCTAAGAATATATATATATATCTTAATTAAGATTTTCTATTCTTTAAAATTCTTAGAATTTTTTAAAGGAATAATTTATATAATCTTTAGAATTATATTCTTTAGGGTAGTAATTAAGTCTATATTCTAACTCTAATATGCCTTCTTAGGCTCTACCTAGAAGGATTATATCTATAAGAGCACTAATATATTTTAGTTAGCTATAATAGCTTTAATAAAGAAGGTTAAGTATATAGAGCATAAAATAGTATAAAATTAGTTATATTAAGTCTTATAACCTAATATTAAAGCTAATAAAGAGCCTTATTATAATATTAAAAAATCTTTATAGCTTAATAGCTTATATAAAAAGGGGTAAAATTATAGAATAAAATCCACTCAAAAGATATAATAGGCTAAATTTAGCTTTTTATTAATAAAAAAAGGTATAATACTATAATAAAATATAATAAAACAAAAAATAATAACATTAAATATTAAAAAATCTAAAATATAGAGAGCTTATAACCTATTATATCTAGTAATAGTGTATAATATATTTGCTATTATATAATAAATACTCCTACTACCTAAAATATATATAGTGGGGATCTCTAGCGGGATGCCTAAGATATAAGGCTAGATATAGAGCACTGCACTAATAAGGAAGACCTAAGGAGGTCTGCGGTGTGTAATAGTAATTATAGTATAGTATTATATTATAATATATAGCTATATAGCTAAACTTAAAGTATTTATAGTATTAATAAGGGTAGAGAGTATTATTATATAGCTTAGCTTTAAATATCTTAGCCTTATAAATAATACTAATATAATA
Organism: Claviceps maximensis; assembly: GCA_018360255.1. Classification (NCBI taxonomy): domain Eukaryota; kingdom Fungi; phylum Ascomycota; class Sordariomycetes; order Hypocreales; family Clavicipitaceae; genus Claviceps; species Claviceps maximensis. The sequence continues at coordinate 30,787 of SRPZ01000313.1, forward strand.
TAGTTTATTAGCTATATTAACTTTATTAATACTAATAATTAAAGGTACTTAAGTAAAAATATTATAAGGCTTTTATATTATAATCTTTATAAAGCTAGTACTATTAGCTATAATAATATTTTAAAGAATAGCTTTAGTAGCTTAGTTTTATATATAATAAATAAAGAAGCTCTTAATAATAATACTAAAAATATAGTAATTTAGTATTACTTTTAGCTTAAAAATAGCCTAAATTTAAATAGTATTTTTAATATATAGTTTAGTAATATTTTAAAAGGTAATTATAATATTATTATTATAAAGATATTTTATAGCTATAGTAGTATTAAATTCTATAGCTTAATTAATAGTATTAATAATTTTTTTAAGGAAGTAGCTTTAAGTTATTTTTATAATAATATTATCTTTAACTATAGTTTTATAATAAACTCTAAGTAATATTATTATAATAATAATATAGCTAAAGATAAAAGTTATAAAAGTAGTTTTATTAGCTATAATAATAGCCTAGCTTAGTACTAAGCTATTATTAATAAAAAATACTTTTTTAATAATATACTTAACTATTTTTTTAAGGTTTTTTATAATAATTAATTTATTAAGTAATAATTAAAAAAAAAGTAAAAAAAAAATAAAAGTATTAAAGTATTATATTAGCTATATATTTTAGCTATAGTATTTATATAAAAAATAATTTACTATACTTTTTTTAGTATAGTATTTAGAACTAATTTAGCTAATTTTTTATATTTAGTTTATAAATAGTTTAAAACTTTATTATATACTATATATAATATAAATTTAATATAGCTATTTATTATAAAGCCTTTTTAATTAATAAGTAAGTAATATATACTTTATATAAAACTATACTTATTAGTATTAATATTTATTAATATTACTATATTTATTATACCTATACTTTAGCTATAATATACTATTAAAGTATAAAGTAAATAAATATAATAATTATTTTTTTATAACTTTTAAGTAATTCTAAGTTAATTCTATATTACTATAGTAGTGTAAGCAAATTTATAAAAAGTTTTTTTATTAACTATAATATACTTATAGTAAAAATCCTTAATACTTATATTAATTAGTAATAAAACTAAGGTAAGTTTATATTTAGCTTTTTATTTTATACATTATAGTATAACTTATATATATTCTTAGTATAAGTAAAGTAAGAAGTATATAGCTAGGTATATATAAAACTAAGCTATTAATAAATTAGTAGTAGTATTAAATTAATATAGGGATAGTACTTATACCTTTTTTAGCTTAAGTTTTATTTATTTTTTATAATAATTTTTATAGTATTATAATTTTCTTATTTATTCTTCAATATGTTATTAGACTAAAGCTAATATAATAGTATAGTAAGGAGGGAATTAGAGATATACTTATATTTATAGAAAGGTTATAAGTTCTTACTAAGGGGAGATAACTTTCTTATAATACCCCCCCCTCTCTATATAACCATTAGGTAGCTATTAGTAGTCTATATAGCTACTATAGTAATTATTATAGCTAGACTTTATAACTAACCCTAGGTTAGAACTATAGTTAGCCTTTATAATAATAATATAATAACTAACTAAGCTACTTAGGCTTAGATAATTCTTACTTATACTTTAAAAAAATAGTGCTATATTTCTCTAGTAATATTAGCTATATTTAGCTAATAATATATCTTTTTTTTATAATTAATACTAACTATAAGGCCTTAATAGCCTTAGTATATAAATATTATAGTAATATATAGGTTTTCCCCCTTATACTAAGGTTTTTTCTATATAGTTTAAGTAGCTAAGGTACTAGATATTAGGCTAGCTAGTAGCCTATCTAGAGTATTAATATAATAATATAATAATAATAATAATAAT